>BOPP01000058.1:3894463-3910158 GCA_017312745.1 Gryllus bimaculatus | reverse complement strand
GGCGGAGGCGGAGGCGGAGGCGGAGGCGGAGGCGGAGGCGGAGGCGGAGGCGGAGGCGGAGGCGGAAGAGGAAGAGGAAGAGGAAGAGAGCGTCCGCTCGTATTTAGTCGCGGCCAGAGAGCATCGGAAAAGGGGCAGCCAAGAACGCTGCTTTCTGTTAATGTCAATGTTCGCAGGAGTAATGAGAAGCTTGTTAAAACATGCAAAATATTCAATATTTTCATTCCTAAGCCTTTGTAACTACTAAATGTTGCGCGTTTTGTCAGGCCTTTGGAATGCAATTGGCTACGCCTTAGACCTGTCTGTAGGTGTTTCACCTCCTGCAGGGGGGCATAAATAACCATATAGATGAAATAATTTTTCTATAACTTTGATGTGTAGTTTATTAATATCATTAAATGCAGTGATTATAAAGACACTATGGATCAATAGAATCGTCAAATTTGATTTTCAAATATTGCCTACCAAATTGAATATGGAACATTTGTATAACGAGGGAATTCGTACCTCATAGTAATGAAGAAAACAGTATGTTATAAAAATGCACGGTCGACTAATTGAATCATGTCGTGATTATAAAATGACATGTTGGTAGAATATGAAATACTATTTATTAATCGACACAAATATGTATGTAAGAAATAATATAAAGACAAAAGAAGGCAATACGTGAATGAACTAGGGATTTGCCAATAAAAATGTCGCTTTCAGAGCTTGTTCGAAAATAAATAGAAAAATTGACGCGCAGTGGCAGAGAAGAAAGAAATTGGGTTCGTCCCGCGCACAATCGAATGTTCAAAGCAACTGCAGAGGACTTTGAACTAATCAGCAAGTGTGCTGGCACTATGTCTGGTGTTTTGGAAATGAAAAGGAACAGCAAGAGAAGGGTGAACGTGATGGCGTTCGCTTCGTAATTTAAATACTACAGTAGTTGAGATAGTAGTCTTTAGTAGGAAGATCATGTGTATAGAGGTTTTAACATAGATATGAACGAACAAGTTTATTATATACGTTTGAAACAGTACTTAATTTATTAAACGAGCATTTTTTATTTCCTTGTATGTTTGGAAGGCGCAATGATATTGTCGCCGAGATGCAATGTTGTTGCCTAGACTGAAAGAAAAAGAATCTGAAACTATAATGTAGGAACATCAAGTTGTGCGATAAATAAAAGAAATGTTTAAAAGTTAGCTATTCTAAAGTTCTAAGGATAACTCATCCATGGCTTGAGTGAATGTGAATATTGATGAGGCTCGTATATTAAGTATGAATTATGAAATATTAGATTAGATAAATGTTTTCGTTTCTGTGTTAGTGTGAATACGAGACGCAAAGTAGTCAAGGTTGAAAGTTTAAGGTTTGTATTAATTTTTTAATGAAACAGTAGTTCTGTGATCGAAAATGAATTGGCCTTTTGTTATTATGATGGAATTTGTTTCGGGTCGTCCATTTTTATTTAATTTCTCATTTAAGTTTGAAGTTCCTGTTCTAGGCAAATCGTCAACTTACTTAATAAATTTCTACGATCCACAAACGAGAGATATAAAATAGCAGAGAATGAGATTATTTACAAAGTTCTAAAATGAACCAAAATTAAAAAACGCATTGCAGAAAGAGCTCAATAATAGTAAAGAGTTCTACATGGAATTTAAATATTGAAATTCACACACGATTCTATTTGACCCAAATTTATGAATTGTGCTGACAATTTAAAATACTTACGCACTCCACAATTATTCGTATAAATTATTTTTAAATGATCATTCGAAAGCAGCTCTGTTGTTGAAAGCATGTCATGTTTGTAAACTCGCGAGCCCTTGGACTTCGTGTGCAAAGTGAAGCATTCATATACCAATGTTTGATTTTTTCCCGCTGTTTTTCATAATGACGGTACCATTTATTTAATCATCGCGCTTTGTAATTCAATAAAATATGATAGACAAATTGCCTAAATTTGTTATTAATGCCTCTAACTCAAGGGAATGACCGTAATATGTAGAGAAATTAAACAGTTTTGTAAATTATTTCTCTGATATCTCTAATAATTTTATGTGAAATGTGTGTAAACCACAATTTCGACACAATGAGAATGTATGTAAGTAAAACGTTATTGTGAATGTGTGTAGTAAATAATAATTGATGTGAAAATTCAAAAGTATGTTGTTGTTTTTATTTTTTTATTTAAGATCGCATCAACCTCTAGGTTATTAGCGACTCCTCTTGCGAGTAACAGTATGGTAACTAAGAGGATGACCCAATATGATGATAAGGGGTGAAAGGACGAATACAATACAACCACGCCCGAGGTGGGACTCAGACCCGCGATCCTTTGACCCGAGATCGCTACAGCACTGCTGCCTTAACAATCTCGGCCATCCGGACCGGCCAAAAGGATGTTACCGGTGATCTTAAAGCGAATAATGATGCGTAGCAACCGTTTCTTTAGGAAATGCTTAAAGTAGTGCATTGCGTATGTAAGACGTTACAAGAAGTTCTTGCTTCTCTATCGTGAAACGTGTACCATCTTGACGTGTTTTCATTCCACGTTCTTGGCCAGTTTGTTAGTATTCCGCTCTGCATTAGAAATGGACGGAATGCCGAGGGGTTTGGCGACAGTGTCCATTTCGTTCAAAACAACGATATCTCAGGCGATCTCCTAAAGTAGTTCTGGGATGATTGTATTGAAACGTTCTTAGCCTGGCAATGTTCTGCTTGGAATTTATGAGGCGTACTTCTTTCACTTCTTTCTGCGGCAACTCTGGTGTTCCGCTTTTCGTGTAGTATGTTGATATATTTTATAAAATAGACTTTCCTCTCGGGAAATTATAAAAACATTATATCATTCATAAACGAATTGTTTATTCAATTTTATTACCAGAATTTTTCAGTATTGTTTCTATTCTTTCAAATGCTTCAATACAAACTTTTCTAGTTTTTTTTTCAAATCTTCTTTATAATGAAGACCTGTTCAAATAAAATGCTTTTCGATTAAAAATTAAAACGTAAAACTACCGATCAGAGCAGCCGGCCGCTAGAATTCTTCTCCAGACAGCGACTGAATTCGACCTAACTTGCAAGCTAGTGTTGAAACTCTTGCTACCGTCGGGACTCAAATCCTAGAACCTCCCGGTCAGAGGGACTGGAGTGACATCAGATGATGCTCTCAGCCATCTTTGCCGATTTTAATAGGTTGAATATGAATTTATCGACTTTCAAATTTCCATTCAAAAGCAAGTGTGTATATTATTTTATGACAGCACATGAACGACATCTTGTAAGTTACTTCCGTTAAATTGCTTCTTAAAAGGTTTGTTGATGTGATTTAATAAATTCCAGACTTAAGAAGGAACGAATATTTGAATTAATTGTATGTCATGCTTTCAGTCACGTGTCTATGAGAAACGCATCTCTTGAAACGACTCAACGCCATGAATTGATTTTAGTTACTCAAATGTAGTTATATATTACCCATACCCTTAATAATCCACTTTAAAGTTTCTTGCCATTCCTATCATTAAAAATGCGTCCCTTTATTTGGGGCCGTCGCATTTTTTCATTCGTCTGTAATTGTAACATTGTAGTATCCTTTCTTTCCAAAATTTCCGCATCTTTATATACATGTATCACTGAAATTACGCCTTACCAACCGCCTACCAAAAAATGTAGTCGTCAATATCACGTCACGGAAACTGTAATAATTATCCAAATATCGTCTCAACAAACATTTGTTCCAATCCACATTTCCAACGTACCAAGCTACATCCAAGCATTCCAAGCTACATCTTCCAACGTACCGTATTGAGTGATTAGTAGGTATCTGGTATGTTCGTTAAAAGTTAAGACAATTGCAATTCCACTGCGAACGGCAGCTGCATGGCTGGGATTTACAGGCGCTCGCGGCCTGTGCTGATTGCGGCGTCGGGTCGGCTTTGCGCGGCCGCCGCGGGCCATTAGCCGCCCTATTAGACCCAATAGGCCATTAGCCGGCCTATTAGACGCGCGTGTAGAGAGCTGGTGGCGGCGCGGGGCGGACGTATGGCGCTCGTATGGCGCGGAGGCCGCCGCGGAGCCCAGTCTCACGCTTGCGTGCTCTTTTCGTCGCTCTTTCGCGCGGTGCAGGGAAAAATTGTTCCACATTGCCTGGGATGGAGCGAGATGGGAAGTGAAAAGGTACAAGTTTGTGTCATTATTAAAAGAAGGATGATGTCGCCTGGCACAATTGAGGAGAAGGGAGTACGTGAAAAATGAGTTGGTAATTAGTTGGAATACGATGTGATTCCGTACTCTCCTGTACGCCTTTATGTCTTGGGTATAAATGTGTAATAAGTGAGTGAACTAAATGCCTAGGTGTTCCAAAGTTCTAATTAAAACTATGTTAGCCATTAAAACAACTACCTTTGGTTGATGTATTGATTTACACAGTAGAATGTTGTGATGGGAATTGAACTATTCTTTAAGTGTGCGAGAAACTCATTTGAAAATCGTAGTTTATGTGGGTATATGTTCATCAATTATCTCATCGAAATGTTTAAAATATTTATTCATTTTGAATGCTTAGAAAACGTGGATATTAGTCACACGAAAACATCTAATGTATCTAAGTCTCTGAAAGGTCTTTGATCTCGTCTTCTGAGATACTTTCAATAAAGTAAAATTAGTATTCTCATGCGAGACATGTGTTCAATGTTGGCAGTTTCTCAGACATTTATTCAATGTAGTTAGTTCCTCCGATTATTTTTTTTCGGAGATTGGTGCTCTGCTGACCATTTCAGCATGAAACACTCTATTTCTAAGAATGCTCGTCTTGTTTCTCTGAACGAAAGCACCCCGTCAATTTTGGTGTTGACTCCTCGTTATTCTCGTTTCACGAATTCTTTTCTTTGTATTCAGCTCCAATAAAAAATGTTTTGCAAATATTTTCGTGATCATCACGTCTCAGAACGATTAAAATAATTTCTGATTTCGAAAAAAAATATTAATTTAATGTGCCACGCCAAAGTGTTCTCTTTTAAAATGTTTTCCATTTGAAAATAATTTCCCTGTGCCTGTCTTGTTCGAAATAAGTATTCGGGCTATAGAATTAGGTATCAAATATTCATGGTCTGTCTTATTGTTTGTTATTACGTGCTATTTAACTAAATTGAACCTCCCATTATTACATTTTCTTACATGGGAAAAGAGATATATCATGTTTCCCATTAAACATTTCGATTTTGCAATGGAGAGGACACAGATTTTATCTCCGTTCTTTTGGCAGGTAAATTATCAAATATTCGGGAAAGTTAGACGCAATTTTGTTGTTAAGAGTTATCAGAACACCTCGAAGACTTGCCACAAAACAAATGCAGGAAGTGCACAGTCCCTTTATTGTTAGCATCTCCTACCCCAGAGAGCAGCGACAAAAGCGAGGAAGCAGCATTGTTCCGTCCACTTGTTCATAGGCGAATAAACGTATGCTCGATAAATTACCGCGGCAATAAAACGGAAATGAATACACCCTTGTGGCAGAGAGGCAGCCGGGTGCGCCTCTTCCACTCGCGCACAGCACCGCCCCTGCTCTCCACGACGCGCCCTCCCGCCCCGCCCCTCCACACACGCCGTGCGTGCGCGCCGGCTCACCTGCCGCGCCTGGCCCGGGCCAAGCGGTCACGTGCGCGGCCGCCCGCCACGTGCCCGAGAAGAAAGCGGGCGCCGCTCGGCGCTGAGGGCAGTCGCATCGCACCCCCGCCGAGGCGCGCCGCCCGACCCCCCAGGGCAACGCGCCCTACTAAATCGGCGCGCTCCTTTTGTCGGCGGCGGTGAAGGGCGCGGCGGGAGGAGGGGCGGAAGGCGTGTGGGGGGTCGCATGCGCGGAAATATGGTTTCCCGCCCCGCCCCGCTCCCGGGCCGAGGGCGCCGAGGGGCCAGGCCAGCCAGCGGAGCTGACACGGGCGGGCGGGGCGGCTCCAGCGAGCAGGGTGGACAGTTCGTGGGGACACTCCGGGAAGGTTGGGGGGGGGGGCGACCGAGCGAGTGGGCACGATAGTACCAAGTGGAGTGAGTGGGGCAGGGCGTGCAGGTCGAACGGTTCCGACGGGGGCGAAGGACAGAGCGGGGCGAACGGGACAGAGCGGGGGGAACCGGTGCAGGAAGTGAGGGCGAAACGCGATCGAGCGGGGGGGCGAACGGATCGAGCCGGGCGCGGGTGGGACCGAGGCGAACGATTGGATGAGCTGCGACGCGAAGGGAAATCGGGGGTGAGGCGGGGCGACTTGGCAGAACAGAGGCTGAAGGGCGCTCTCGATACAGCCATCAGACGACGCGGGCGAGGCGAGGCGCGATGCCTGCAATAGGGAAAGACTCAAACGAACGGCTCCCTTCCCGTTTGCCTCGCCGCACGCTTCTCGAGAGAACTGTTAGCCAAACGTGGTGTTTAGTGAAACGATGCGGTGGATATACGCGGAGGCGCGTGTCGCGCCAGCTTCCGTCGGTTTCGACGCCGCTCGTCGAGGATGTGGACGAGAGTATTGCGGAAACCGATTGACAATTCCTGACGCTGCTTGTATGTTAGTTATGTAAGAGATCTTATTGTCTTAAAATGTTATTTCGGGTCTACGGACGATGTTACCAAGAAAACACTGCAAAGACGTTCCAATATTATATAATCTTCACAGGATATAATATGAATAGTTAAATAGAGCCATTTTTTAAGTTTTGGGTCCCTTTTTATGTTAATTTCCTAATTCCATTCTTTTCAGGACTAAGGCTTTAAAAAATTCTATCATGAGTCAAATATGATGTAAATATGAATTCCTTTTTGGTCATTAAAAATGATTTCTATTCATTTCTCTTAATTGAGAAACTTTTCGATTGAGTAGGTAATAGAGGATTATCACTCATCAGTAATAACTAGAAAAATCTGAAGTACATACGTGATTAATGTTTCTAGACGAGCTGTGCAGTGCGTAAGAAGTGCTAGTAGATATCCAAGTATCATTTTTAGCAAGAGACAAAGCACTACAGCCTCTCATTTTAATTGGTGACGGTCGGTAAAAATTTATATAACTCTAATAAAATAATTTTGTTTTTACAAAAGCTCAATTTATTATTTTGAAATTAAAAGTATAAAGGTAATATAAAATGTTTAAATTAGGCACTGTTGCACTGATTCCCGTAATTCGAAATTAGCATCATATTATCTCAGCATTCTCATATTTGCATGTATATAGACGCTATAGCTTGCCTCTTCCGCACCTGGCAACCACAGCGGAGGGTGAGGGGAATGCAATATCTCTCCCCAGTATGAACGTCCTCACTCCAGCTCGGCCGGTTTAACTTCATCACCCCTCTCTAGCGTCAACCCAAGCTCTCTGTGTTTCACCGCCCTTCCCTACGGAACCAACGAGTCTTGCTACGCCTCTCGTGGTTTGTGTACCATTATCACCTCTCGCTGTTTACAGCTGTACTCCACAATATCAACATTAGTCGTCTTTTCTTCATTGTAGAACTGTTGTTTCTTATAAACGCATTTCCTCGTTCTCCTCTCCGTCGCCCGTAAATGTTTACACACCCTTCGTTGTCTCCTCTTTCCACAACAGTTTCTTCTTCAATTGAAATCCTTGCATGTGCAGTTTTCCTTGCTGCTTACCGTACCTTTATGCCCGTTCCCAAATTTCCAATTCCGCTTCTGCCAATGTCATTCTACTTCCGCCCGCCCCTCTCACACTGCCCTCTTTCCCTTGCCTGCGGTATGCAGCTCTCGCAGCATCCTCTTCCCAGCCTCTTCTCCGCTTCATCTTTCGCAACCTGCTCCCGCGGCCTCCGGGATCAATAAGAGCGGTGGCGGCGGCGGGTCGCCGGGCCGCGAGCGGGCGCGGTGCGCGGCGGGCGGGCGGGGCGCGAGGGCGGGGCCGCCTAAATTTTAGAATTTCTCGGGGCCCGTTGCGCGACCGGCGTCCAATATCGCCGCGATAATTTAACGCGAGGGGGTTCTTCATCCGATGCATCCCTCGCAACCGCCCGCCCCGCGCCCCTCTGCCCCTGCCCCGCCCCCCCCATCGCTCCCGCCGGGTGGACAGCGCGCGCCCGCCGCGCAAACAAATTAGCGCTGATCAGATTTTGCGCGTCGCTGCTGCCGCGCTAGAGCTCGGCTGCGACGCGTGGGAGTGGAATTGACGGCGGCCGCTTACGACTTGCAATTTAGTGTGTTTCATGGCAGTGAATGTTTTTAAAAAGGAACATGAGTGGTTGGGTTGGCTGTGAGCTGGGGGCGTAAGGATCGTACACATGCTCGTTAACGTGAATCAAAATCTGTGATGAGTATTGAGTGGTGTTACGTTAACAGTCATTCGAAATCCTTTCTTCGAATTTGAATTGATGAAATTGTTAAGAATACAACAATTGGAGAGTGTAATACATTTCTCTAATAATCTTTTTGGAAAATAAGGTTCTTTTGGGAATTTTTATTTTATTTTTAAATGTGATTATTAACCAAGAGCGCAGAATTTCAGATGAATTTTGTTATAAAATACCATTCTTTTGGTAAAAGTATTCATTAAGTTATAGCAATAAGTATATTAGTTTATTTCCTATTTTTAAAGTTGTTTAACTTGAGGGATAACATACCGGAGAGATAATAATGATGTTTAATTTAACATTTTGTTGGGAGAATTAATGAAAAATAAGTGAACTTGTTGCGTAGAGGGGCGGGAACAAGAAAGAGATATGTATAGATTTTCCTAGATGATGGTGGTAAGAGATGATTCTTTTAATTATTGTGAATCAAGAGAAGACTTATCTCAGGCATAAATAACTCTCTAAACGTAGTTGTCCTTTAGTATTAACGGATAGTTTCTATACACGGTGTGGAACTTTAATTTCTCTCTTCAGATAATATTTTTATAAATAAATTCGATGAGGAGATAGCACAAAGCAGTATTTTTAATAGACAACTTTCATTTCTTCCTCTTTTTAGAGGGAAGAAAATTCGGAGAGTCGTGATGTTGGAATTTATTACCAAGTTCCTTGTACTTGAGTGTACTCTGTTCATTGGCAGCAGCTACACTGAAGGACTTCCGAAACTCCACTGCTTCGCCAAGTCTTTATTTCGTACTTCATAACCCTGAATTTGTATTAAATTTTCCGCGCTCTCAGCCCTGGAAGTTTCCAGTTTCTTTTGACTTTCCAACGTTCAGCTCCTCCAGCAGATTTGGAGCTGCAATATTTCGTTCTGACACCCCAACGAGTTTAATATTGAAAGCGAGTGTTGTTTAATTTGATCCTGCGTTTGTTTAGTCCTTGATGTCAGGACTTTCGGACAAGAAACGTTCTTTTATAAGCGTCTTTGGAAAATATATCAAAATGAAAGAATTCAAAATGCTCTTAATTCTTCCATTGAAGTGAAACTCGAGAGAGAATTGAAAGAAGGCGCGGCGCTCTCATCGACTGGAAAACACCCAAGGAAGAACAGCCGACCTTCTGCCGTCCCTTTCCTTTTTCGGCTTTCCCTGACTCACTCGAGATAGTATGGGCGAACCCCTGCTGCGCTCCGGTCTAGCCCAGTTCCTTTCCATCCCCCTCATGCCCTCCAACCCACTCATCCGGCCACCCCACCCCACCCCACCCCGCCTCGCCCTGCCAGACGCTCCCTTACAACCGTCTGCGATATTACGTGTGATGGGCTTAGGGCAGCGCGGCGCGCGAGTGTCGTGTGATCTATCACGTGGAACGTATAACCTTTACCCTCTCGCTGACTTTTGGTCCCTCCGGCGCCCTCTGCCTCCCTCCCGGCCGGCAGCCAGGGCTCGCCCCTCGTTCTTTAGTATCCGGGCGCACGCGCAATGAATATTGCAAACAATAAATACTTGGGGTGGCGGCGGCGGCGGCGGCGGCGGCGGCGGCGGCCGTGAAGGGCGGCGAGGAGGGCGGGGAAGGCACCGCCTCGGCGGAGCGCGCGGCCCAAGGGCGAAGGGCGGTGGGCGATGGCTGATGCGCGGGGGCGGCCGCACGGCAATTATTTAGCGTTTTGACGCTTCAGCGGCGGCTCGAGAGCGGGGCGGAAGGAGGCGAGGGTCGTGTTAAGGGAGGGTTATTGGCTAGTGGACCGTTTGATTCCGCTTAATGGTTTAATTTGACGCGCTGTGAAAAGTGTCCGTCGTCGGCCCGATTGTTGTTCGGAAATGAGTTTGCGTGATTACAAGACGAGTGCTTTGTTTGATGCGCGAACGATTTCACGATAGTGATAGGCATCTGAGAATGGGCAGAGAGTGAAATCGGTCTATATGAGATGCCCAATTGTTTTCAACATTTCACTACATGCCTGATTCAACAGTGCCTGTACCAATGTGTGTTCCATTAAACAATAAATGACACTTGAAAAGGTGTATTCATAAAACTAATTAGTTGCCAAGATCAAAAATTAGGAAATGAAAAAACACGATCTTTTTTAGAAATATATTTAGATACTCCCTACAAAAATAATAGAAGAAATGTGTTTAAGTAAATGGAAATTAAAAATACACATTAGCGCATGCTATTTTCACGTATATTGAAACAAAGGATCAGTAATGGATTCTACTGGACTAAAATGTCGCAATGTTTTTCTTTCTTAGGTTACACAGTTTACCCGTATGTATTCTAAGAAATAATTTTTATTCTCTATTCATTTCTAAATCATCTTACCACTATGTTTCTCATGAGCGTGCTGTGTTTATTTGTGAGATCCTATTTCTTATTATTTAGTCGTGAAATATTTTAATTATATCTACGTTATTATCTTTTCTTGGTGATTATCTTCGTTTTTAGTTTTAGTTCTCAATTTTTATCTTTCTTATTATGAAAAATTAATGAGATGTCAATGTTTCTACGTACCTTAGATGATTTTACTTGATCCCTATTTATCTTCGTCTATCTCATTTCATTAAATATAGCGAAGTGTTCATATTCCTAAACCGCTATTTCCCCGAAATGTTTTCTGATTTGCTGTTCATATTACCACTAAATTAATTTATTTGTTATTGATAACTTTTAGCTCATCTTCTCATTTTTCGTTTTATTTTGTTAGCAAAATTGTGTTTAAATAAATTTACTCACGTAAAACATATAGTTTATTAATTTAATATCCCGTTTTGCGCAAAATACAACGACTCGTCGTTACTTAATTTTCAATTGGCAGTGGTGGTCCGATTCAGATGTCATTGACTCATATCAACCCTACAATACATATGCAAGGTGTTCGAGGCTCTAACTTTTATTATTTTGTTTTTCACTCTGCGCAACCGCATTTCTCAGAGCTTACCCTCCGTGTAATTTTCTACCTTCATTGTAGTCACCGGCAAAGGAAAAAATCTAAGAAGTTATATGTGCAAGTCCTGAAATTTGATTCTGTTACGTCAATGCATTTGAAGGACATTTAAGGCCATATTGTTATTTAAGGCCCTATGAATGGTTATTTACATTTCAAACATATATGTTTAGCATTGAGAATTGACTTTTGTGAGTTTATTAAGAAGTGAAGTTATTAAAAATGCAAAGTGTTTATGTGCATGTTGTGAGAGCGTGTTGCGAAGGGACTCGGAGGCCCAGCATTTTCGTCCATGTGGTGTCCCGGGTCCATGCCTCCTAGGGTTAAAGTGCTAGCTGTAAATCTCTTTTCAGGACTTTTGCTATTTCTGTCCCTGCAGATGACTGACTGCGCGCGCGCTGTGTTTCAGGGCTGGAGGCGCAGGTGCAGGAGTCTTCCAAGGACCTGTACTGGTTCTAGAGGGCGCTGGGCTGCGCGGGGCGGCCCCGCCCCTTCGCGTGGGCGGAGGCCGAGGAGGAGGAGGAGGAGGAGGAGGAGGAGGAGGAGGAGGACCCTGCTGGTGCTCGCAGCCGCAACGGACTGCGGGCCGCGACGGGGGCGAGCGCGCCCAAAGACGCCTAGTGTGTGAGTGGTGGATGTACATAGTCGGATCAGTGACTCGTGTGAAACACCCCTTGTTGCGAGAGACGCTGCCCTCTTGCGGCAGACTCGGACGTAGCGGTACGCGTCCGAGTGAGATGTGGAGAAAGCCGATGCTGTTCTGTGCAATTGCGAGGTGGTGCGGTTCTGTTCGTGCAATTTTGAAGAGAGAACGCCACGAGTTCGTGTTATTTACACTCTGAGAATCGGTGAAAAGATAACTGTTGTAAATTGCTATTTGTGAAGTTGTGAATTTTGTTCATTTCTCAACAGACGATTGTCACTTTTCACCCAGCCAAGTGTTACAATGTCTAACTTGGTGTTGCAGTAAGCGTTGCTTTGAACATGAAGTCTTGTTCTGATGTTATAATAAATTTGAAGTGTTGGCCAGCGAAAGAAACTATAATACTTGATAGTGAGTATGATAATCCATTTTTAATTATTACGATAAATGCAGCCATATTATTTGGGTGTATTACAATAGTGGCTTCTTTCTCGATTTGCGGGCATTTAGTGAATAACGACACTTTCACATATTGATCAATATGATGTGAACTTCTGTATCATCTAAATGGTTGGTCTCAACTAGACTGATATGCTTTAAGTGTTTGTAAGTGCGAATCACAGCGATTGCTTTCTTCCCATATTGTTTAATGTGCTTAAGTAAGCATTATTGTCAATGGGCGCATGTTCGTAATTCGGAATTGGTAAGACATAATGAAGAGGAAAACATATTATATGTATCTGAGAAGACAAGAATGTATTCATCGAATGTAGGAAAACAGACATTCCCAATGCATCGGCGCAGACTCTCGTTGTTCATCAGTTTCATTTTGAGGTCTGACGCCTTGTTTTTCTAACGTAAACTTCGTTTTTCAATAAACGTGTTTCTTTTTGTCCCCAAACTACTGAGTTGTTAGTCAAAAAATTCGATATTAAGTTGTTTGAGAAAATATTCTTTATTGAGAGTTGAGTAAGAAATAAATGTAAACAAATGAACTGATGGAGAAAGAAGAAGTGAGAGAAGCGTTTGAAGTTCACGATTGCACATCCAGTAGCCAGCGCTCTCAAAGATTCAAAGAATTTCTGAATTTTGGCTGCTAATGCCAATTCCGTGTAATTGTATTTCAGTGTAACTGCTTAATATTCTAGATGTACATACCTAAGATTTTACCTTTTAAACTCATTAGATTTTTTCTCCGTAAAATGTGCCAAATCACGTGGAATATAAGTACTCATTACAGTGACTTTCAAAGACGAAATTAGAATTATGACTTCTTTTGAAAATGTTTACAGAGCAACAGAACTCTTTGTAACTACTACAGAAATCGTACTACTATTTTGCTTTGGAATATTTTTCGTTGACTGTCATAAATATGTATGCGCATTGCTCCTTGTCGGAGGTGCTGTACGCGTTAACAGAACGCGTGCCGTATTTGCGTCGCTGTGCATCTGGGCACATACGTTGCTTGTTCTTTCGACGCAGACTGTGCTCGTATATACCGCTGTGCGACAGTCGCTCTCGCGGCGTTTTCAAACTCGTCCAAAATACACGCTCTCTGTGAACGGTTCCAAGTTTCCTGCCCTAGAGCGACAGAGTTCGCCGCTGGGTACCGAGAACCAAGACGACATGCGTCTGACACGATTCATCGCGGAGAAGAGCCGTGAAGACTGCAGTTGAAGCGTAAGTGTGGGCCCAGACCGCGGCTGAAATACGTTGCACGTAAATGTTGCCTGCTGCGCTTGTGGGGAGCGGTGACGCTCTGTTGTGCGTACAGACAGTCGTGTTGAGCCCTTCTGACAAAGACAGGAGCGCCTGTACCATTCACACTCGTCTGTGCCGTTGCAATTAAATGATTAATTACACTGATTTGATTTTCTTTTTTACCACTATCCTTATTCTTTTCCTCGTCCTCTTCAAGAACGAAGATTTATCTATATTACAGATGGACGACATTGCTTTTAAACTCAATGCTCCGTTCTGAAGAACGATTTCAGAAACGTCCTAGCAGTTTCTAGGGCAGTGGAGCAGTTGCGTTCGCTAACACTTCTCAAATCCTCAAAAGGAACATGACAATCGACGGGTTAAATTTCAACGAATGCATTTTAATTAATTTATTATATTTCTAAATGAGAATAGTGCGAGTTATTTAGTAAAGATGTTACTATATATTATTTAATAATATCTAACGTACTCACGATACTGTTTCAGTTATTTACGTACGTCTGTATTTTCTCAGTGAAAAATTGTACAAAAATTACTAAACTTATTGTTCTGTTCGAAATAATAAATATCTAGTCATGTATAATTTTGTTACTTGTCAGTTCTAATAGAATTGAATTACGACATTATTCAAAGGTTACTAAACTTTCCGAATCATTTCCTTGCCGAGAATCGTTTTAATATCAATGCAGTCTAGAAATGAAGTGCGCCATTAACGTTTCTGCTGGTTTTCAAGTAATACAAAAAAAAAACACGACGCTAGTTTGCAACAGCCTTCAAGTTTGTCGACACTGAGTTGCACACGGCTTCTCGGTAGTCTTGCGAGGTTTCGTGTTACGGCTACCGCTCGGCAGAGGCGCTGCAACTCAGGTGACCTCTCGCACCGGCGTTCGAAGTGAATATCCTTATCTCGGGATGACTGTATTACCTCCGCAGTTCGATTTCTTTACCTTCTTGTGCGAGGAGTGGGTTTATTGCATCGGCATCTATCGTAAGGGGTGAAACTACAGCAACACTTCACACTTAACTTCATGACCATGTATTCGTCGACAACAAAGATTTACACTCTAGAGTGTGGTTGTTACTTCCTAAATTATCGAAAGTGAAGAGTGTGCAATGGTTTCAGAGGTCCAAATAATTTCAAATTAAAATGGTCAATTTATAAACTTTTGAATTTTAGTACATTATTTTAATTTCAGTAATAAAAAACTGTTTTTATTGACCTGTTTATTTTTATAGCTTTCTTTGAAAAGTAAATTTGTGTAAACTCTGCAAGTCTTTATTATTTTCTAATTGCTTCATTGTTATTGTCATGATTGTGAATTGCACCTAAACGCCTGGAACGAAAAAATGTAAAAATAATATCAATACCTTCAGAATGTATATTATTTTGACAAATCAGCTGCACATTTATGAAGGAATATTATTTATTCTACGTGTATGCTATTTTTTATTCCCCCTAATATTTTACCATAGAAATGAATGGTAAAAATATATGCTACTGAAGTTATATAAATGTTCTGGATTATAGTATATTTTAATTACAGGCAGTAAAACTTGTCATATTTTTATTACATTGATTTATTACGAATTTGTGTGTCCATAATCAAAAGATATTATAATCCATAAAAAATAGACCGACGGTCAAAACAATAAACATATGTAAATTTTTTCTTCCTAGATATTTTTAAATACAAAGGATATCTTACTTTTGTCTGTAAATAAATTATTTTACATTTTATTGACGCTTTGAAGATGAGTTGCTTACTATGTTTCAAATGAAAATGTGACTCCCTTATTGAATAAATCAGGTTGTTACTTCACAATCACTTAGCATTCGGGTATAATGTTTTTCCTTTTAAGACATTCATTGTTCAAGTATTTAAAACAATGTTTTATGTTTTCATATACAAGTATTAAAAAAGTTGAAGTTTTTATATACAAGTATTTTTTGCAAATTATTTTTATATTCAATTATACAAAAAAAATTTATTTTTTATATAATATTAGAAAACCGACGTTTCGAGTAATAATTATATGCATCGTCAAGTT
>BOPP01000058.1:3792941-3824370 GCA_017312745.1 Gryllus bimaculatus | reverse complement strand
CAGGAGGGAGAGAGATGGAGGCGGCTCCGCTGTCGATGGCGAGGACGGGTGCGGCTGGGGAGGGGCGAGGTTGGCGAGAAGGCACATTGAGGTAGTGGGGGCGAAATGGTACACTAAGTGTTGCTTTTTTTTATTTTGCGTCTTCTTCTTGTTATTTTTTTTTTACTCGCGAAGAGGCCGACTTGGACCACGCGTGCATGCACCCTGCATTTACTGGGGCTCAATAACATTATCTCGGTGGCAGGTGCATGTAGTTTTATCGTGGGATCAGCATTTAGTTGAATCCGATTTATGGAAGATGAAATGATGATAGAAAGGGGTGAGAAGACGACACACACACACGCGAAACATACATACATACAGCAAATACACCATGAGGTGGTGTATCGGCGCTCATTCTGTTCCGAGACGCTACGGCAGAACTTGCCTTAGCGATCACGGCCCATCATAGCAGACATTATTATTATTATTATTATTATTATTATTATTATTATTATTATTATTATTATTATTTGCCAACAAAGGACCACGCATGCATGCATCCTACATTTACCGTGTCTCAGTATCATTATCGCGGTGGCAGTATTATTATTATTATTATTATTATTATTATTATTATTTTGTACCTACAACAGTTTAAAAATAAAGCTCAATATACGCTTACATGAATATCAAGATTGATGGCGCCACCTCGTAAGTTATCTATCAGGTCTGAAAACGCTTTACAGAATATATGAAATAGATATTTATTCATAATGCGTGTAGGATGAGTGGGATATTTACAAAGATGAAATCAAGACAGATTTTGGTGTGATGAGTATTGGAGAAGAAGATACAGAACAGATAAGCAATGCGATGAGTGATGGGTTCGAAGTTAAATTCATTATGTAATTGGTGATTTTATGTGAATCAGAGTGATCATGATTGGTTCTGGGCAATTTGAATTTTTTGAGGTTTGTTTGTGAAGCATTAATTCATATTGGGCAGGTGTACGGGAGTGTTGGTCTGAAATCCTAAATAAGCAACTTCATAAAATCACACAAACAATCAAATTTTTACATTTATAGGTTCTCTGGTTAAATTATTTTTTTATTTAGGTAATTTACTGACACCTGATACTGTCTACTGATTTTTGCCTACTGTTTCCTTTTTTGCATGTCTGTTTCTGAGTTCTAAATATTTATGTTTTCAATACCTGTCTTTTTTCATTTGTCAGTCACGAAATATACCGACATTCTAGGTACTAGAATGTTCTGAAGTTAAATTATATCACGCATAATATTTAATTTTCCATACTAGCTATGACAATATCTTCTGTGTTAATAATTTCACAAGGGCGCAGAAATGAAGGAAACTTTGCAACGTCCGGCTTTGTGAATGGTTTCGTGAGATTCCTAGAAACTCGAAAAAACATTGAAAAAAATTTAATCGCTTTCGATTTTGTCTGAAAAACCCAAATATTAAGTGTGCTAAGAAAAAGAGTATAAGTCAAATAATGTTCTTTTGAAGGAGAGACCTTTTATTTATTTTTTGAAACAAATAATATGAAGAATCCCTTGCCCTTTATTAACCAAAACGGTTTAAACTCATAATTAACTAGAAGAGCTTTATATTGAAAGCATGAAAAGATGGAACTCACTGCTAGGAATCAGGCCGTGGACTTAACTCATTTTGACAATTTTGTGACTTATACTATTTCTCCCTGGCAGCCTTTTATTATTCATTCTGTACTCTTACTGCGCGATCCGACTGAATTCACATACTCAGTGCATACGACGTACCTAACGTTATGTGACAGTAATCTACAAGGAAGAGGCTATCCGCCATTAAAATATTCGCTATTTACGTTTTGCGGTATGAAACATTTTTTTATATTTTTGGTATCTAAAGAGTTGTGAATCCGTGTATCGAAATTTTGTAATATATTTAAATCATTGCAGTGCTGTACGCATGTATTTTATTTGATGTCCTTGAGCAGTGTGTATTCTTTTTGGAAAACTATTTTGAGTGGTTTTGTTCGACAGCATTTTTTTGCAGCAGGTAACTGCCTTATACTTATACACGTCGTACTGAAGTAGAGCAATGGAATCTGCTTGTAAAGAAACGTAACGGTCAATACTGTAAGAAACAATGAACAGATGCTTGAAATTCAATCTACTATTTCACGCTTTTGGGTAATAAATGACCATACTGACCGAAGAAACCATAATCTCCGTAATTCTGGTCATTTGTAGATTATTGATAACAATTGAAAATCATTAATTATTGAGATACAAAGCGATGGAACGCATAGATATATCGTAAATAGAAAAAAACCTCTGCACTTCGCTATGCAAGTAATTCGCTTCTCACCACACAATGCATTTCGCGACAATGGGGGTAGGAGAACGGATACGAATGTAGATAGCGGCACAATGGGTGAGGATTCCTACGGCTAATTAAGCGCTCACTATGGAGCAATAGATCACCCGCCGCATGGCGCACAAAGCGAGGGTGGCAATGGCGGCGGTGGGGGCGGCGGCGGGCGAGGGCGGAGGCTGAAGGCTTTGCGGCGAGGGAAAAGATGGAGGCAGCAGAGGGCGATGTGGAAGGAGATGGTTCAAGTGCGGTGGCGAATAGCAAGGAAAATGGACTCAATGCGCGGGAGGAAGGCTTTTACGGCTGTGATATTAGTTAACGTGGTGGCATTGACGTGTGGTGACATCGAGAAGTGAATGTGAAAGGAGCACAAAATTCTGCGACTCATTGATACTCTCTTAATTATGATCAATATTTCCGCGAGTACCCAAAATTGCAATTCGTATAATCCTAACCCAAAATCAAAATCAATATTCTGCTTTACGTCGATATGTTTACAATCATTACAAACGTATTTGTCCAAAATAGTTTCATACAACTTGTCCAGCCTCTTTCAACTGTTGTAAATTTTATTTAAAAGGTTAAGTCTCTCTCTGGTTTAGTGCAATTGTCAGAGAAGCAGCTGTTGTGAATACACTTGAAAATTAATAATTTTTAATATCGTTAAATATTATGTCGTTTGAACTGGAAATTTTTCTGATATTATTTCCACCTAAATATTTGAAAATGTAAGACTTATTTTAATTTTCTTTACGAATCCAAGGCACATGACAGGTGAATTCTGGAGGAAGAGGTAAATCTAAAATAAATTAAAATTAACCCAGGTTAAGGTCCGAACAGAAAAAAATTAAACCCGAATTTTTCTTAATCAATTTGAAATATAATCAACTCTAATTTTTTCGTACTCAAATCCATTAAATTTGTTCATTTAATAATTGTTCATAAAAATCTAAAATGGTTATTATGGATATATAAGACAACTATATTTGTCAAGACGTATTTCCTTCAAAAAGAGGTGGTTTCCACTGAAGTTGAGGAATTGCGATGATCGAAGCGAAAATACTGAAGGTTCCAATCTCTTTATTTTGTAAATAATAGGTATTCTTTATTATCTAAAACAAAGTAAAGTGGAATGAAGCAAAATGAATTACAAACGTTTCTAGCGAGCTTGCTTTTAGCTAAATTTAGATCTTGGAGCCATTCAAAGAAATATAACATTTTTTTAGGTGGAGCTTTTGGCAGCATGTTGGTGCTGAATGATCTCTATTTCATATAAAATTATATTTCTAAATAAATAACACTAGGTTGAATTTTGTTCAATAGTTGATGATCATACATTAAGATGAACAAGATAATTAAGATTAATGAATGTATATTTATTACTTTCACACAAAAGCTATGCCAGAGGGAACTACCGTTTTTCGGGAACCGTGTATGTAAACCATCTGACAAACTCAGAACAGAATTTAATGTTTATAACTGCCGCGTTCATTAACTTTCAGCTAACTATAACTTTTTTTTAATCTGCTAACTTAAGCCAAAGATAGTTTGCGACTGGAAAAGACTGTTCGTGAGAGTGGCTATCTAACTCTAAATCATCCCAGGCCAAAAGTATCCACTTTCGCATTTTCAGTTCACTGAAAGGAATACGGCGAAACATAAGAATATAACACATAACACTTAATGTTTTTCACGTTTAAAGGAGGTAATATAGATTTAAATAAAATCGCCCCTTTTAAGCATTTGGTTTAAATCAAGATTATACATTGCGCTTTTTTTCTGGGGGAGGGGCACAGTTGAACCTCGACAGAGACAGTGTGGTCGTGCTTTCCATCCCTTGTCATTTGCCCCGTTCTAGCGAATAGTAGATTTCGATTACATAGCGCATACTAGAGTTTAGCTCTATACATTTGATTGTTTTCAGTCTAATACTTATTCTGCCCGGATACTTTTAATTAGGTGGAATTTTGATTTGGAGCTCATAAATGAATGGTAAAAGCGCACAGTAGACACGACGCTTTCTCCCCATCGTTTATTCATTCTAAGTTGGTGGCAACAACAGTAAATTACAGAAAAAGTCATTGCTGTTGGTTTCACTGAAATCACTGTCGGAGTCATCTCTTAACAAACATACCCAAAGTATTTTTTTGTAGTAATGTTTTAAATAATGTTTTCTAATATGTTTTATAGATGCACTTTTAACGCACAATAATTTTTTCGACCATTTTGTTTTTCTTATCCATTCCAACAAACGGTTTTGTGGCGTACTAAAATTTAAAATAATTTGAATTTCTGATTCCTAAAAATTCGAAAAAATTCAATTTGAAGGTAGTCAGGTGGATAAGTTGAGAAATAATTTCGTTCCCTTGACAGACGCCTTCAAAGATGTGACTGGGTCTGACAGGCTCAACGGTCCCTCAGCCGGGTTAAGGGCGAGAGCAGGGCCATTCAACTCTCCCATATAACATGGTGAAAACCATTACGGCGGTGCGCTCTCCTGCAGCACCTTCTTAAACAAACTGCTGCAAACGATACGTGCGTGGCTGCTGCGTGAGTTCGCTGGACACAAGCAGGCTCATAATGTTACAAAAGATAACGGCGAAGTTCACGCTTTCTTCAGCGGTTTCGTATCTGTGTGTATGAAGAATAATCGAACATTTAAAAGACACTTTCCCTATTTCTCACAAATCAACCAATTTTTATGTGCGGCAGTTGGCGAACCTAACCTGCAGGTAACCAGGCGACACTAGCGCCTCCTAGAGTAGCAACCTCGAACTTATCTCCGGTAGCGCCACCTAGAGTACGAACACCCTCGATCTTTGTCCCCGGTTTTCATGGAGAGTTGAAAGGCCCTGGGCGAGCCATGAAGCCATAGCGACGGAGTGGGGGGGAGGGGGTAACAGGGGGCGGGGCTGCCGCGGGGCAACGGCGAGCGACGCGCAGTACTCGCAGACGGGGAGCGGGGGGTTCAGCACAGACAGCCAACGCAGCACGCCCTCACGCACGACGCACCATGCGGCCCGCAGAGCTGTGCAGCTTCTGGCGCACCGAGCACGCGGGTGAGCCTTCCCTCCGCTGCCATCTGGCATTCAATTTCATGTAGATTAATGTATTAATTGTACAATGAAACTTAATACACCTTAGGCATTAAAGGACCTTGATATATGCATTCTTGGTTATCCGGGATGAGTCGCGTCTCGGTCAATTGTACTGACGTTTCGGCCATCTCCGGACTCCGTCCGCGGAAGCCTACGAACCCATATGAGCTTGATATAGGCTGATCCCGGGTGTAAACCTTCCTCGATTACTGCGCCTTGACGTGATTTGCTCCTCTTCCAATCCGTGCGAAGGAATTTTATCGTTCACGAGACACGAATCGTTTATATTAATTTGAGAAACGCTTAAATGAGCGAAGCACAAACATACATATACCCACCAAATGATCGTTAAGATGAGTATTCGCATAAAATGCGTTGGTAATTATGCGTTGGACACACTTAAGGATGTTTTATGTAACCGCCAGTGCCTAAGGCCCGAGCCTCGTCCTTAACGTGTAACTTAACGCTTAGCGAATTCCACGCGCGTGAACCACGCCACCGCGTGAACCGCGCGGGACAACGCCAACTTCCCAGTTACCTCCAAAATTAGTGTTCATAGGTACCTAGAAAACTATAAATAATTTATATGTCTTTCTATCGTTCACGGCACTAGAATCTCAAGTGAACGATCCATACAGTGGTATTAGGGAGGCCGTGACAGCGAAGGCCATCAAGATTGGGGTGCACCGTAAACCCGGGTTTAAATGTTTCGACATTATATTTAAAGCTTATATTGAATTCTAAGAAAAACATATTTATTTTAGGCTATATTTCAGTGGCAATCTATTTACATGGTTTTAATAAACAACTGAAATGTGGTTTTAATGGTGAAACAAAGCACCACGACTTTACAGAGATATTGACTTAAATAAACAGAATTTATAAAATGTCACTTACACCTTTCTAGTTTTCGCCCATTCAATTTAAATAAATATAGATTTAATGTGAGGTTCTCTGATTTTATTCCACCTCTCACCATTTATGCCGTGTATTCATAATAACCAGTCTATCTGATGGTGGATCCATCGGTCATATCTGGACCATAAATCTTTGTCGCTTGCATCCTCATGTACTTGTGTACTTGAAATTTAAAGTGAGTTCATGACAATTAGTTTGATCTACATTTACATTAATGTAATGCAGAAATTTCTGAGAGTGTAGGCTTTCGCGGCCAGTGACATGTGAAGGTTCTCGGCTGTCCTGGTGATGCCGAGTCCAGGGCAGTGATGCCGAATTTTCGACTATCATATCGTGGTTTTTCCTCAGAGCTGGATTGCTGCCGAGAGCCTTTGCTGTTCGTAAAGTTCTGGAAATGATTCGGTAATTTTATCAACAGCTGTTGCACTTTTGTCACTGACTTATTGCGAAAAAAAGAACATTTGTCGCTCGAAAACTGAAACAAGAAACATGAGATTTTGGAAACTTAATAGAAATGTTTCCTGACAATGTCAGGAAAAGCAAGTAATTACATCATAATTAAAAATAGTTTAAATGAATAAAAATATTAAAATTAAGCGCAGTGTTCAAAATATATTTTTTGGTAGTCAATAGCTAGTGTAGGTAAATGCGTCATCTACTAAATGAATTTGAAGAGTAAAGTTGAACTAAATAAACTTGAGCAATTTCTTTCAGAGGAGGGAATTCTCTGATGCGAATTCTCTCATCTGATAGCAGCTGCTCAAGAGTTGTTAGAACTAGTGTTCGTATCGTCCTCCATGAGCTGGCGGGCGGGATCACTGTTTTTAATTTCTCGTTCTTTTGAGAGATTAATAATGTTAATTATTTTTAATAATTCCCTTCCCTTGCCAATCAATTAACGAGAACCCAAAGGAAAAGGGTCATTTTAGAATTTAAAGATTTTAATTACTAAGCAAATATTTGCCGAATTAAGTCATTTCTGTCACTTAGAGAGATCACTTTTATAAAAGTAAATTATTATAATCGACCATTTTGACCACAAAGGAAATGCGAAGACACCAATACAAATTGGTAGATGATTTGAAATTTATTTTCTCAAAGATAAATTTCGCTCCCTTGTAGTGTGTGATAAAGAAAAGTCAAACAATAATTGTAATATTAAAACATGTAAATCATAAGTCAAACCTAATCTAAATAAATCAATATCTAACAAACGGAGCAGCAATGTCAACAAGCCAAGGATGGGCTCAAAATCCAATTAGTGAAAATACTATTGTATTTAAGCCCTTTAAAGGCCACACGCCATAACAATAATTGAAAAGCCCAATGTATTTACGCTCTGTGGGAGTGGGCAGTTCCGGCAAAGGCAGTGCGAGGTTGCGGGCAGCCTCATGGCCTGGGATCGGGCGAGTGGACGCGAGGTATCGACCGTGCCGCGTCGCCACTGCCCTGCGGCTGGCCAGGCGCCGAAACGCCACGAGGGACACGGACGAGACACATCACAACAACAACAATCACTTCCATTGCAACCACCACCACCACCCCCACCATCACAACCACAACCGTTACAACCACCTCTACCACAGCCTCTACTCCCTCAACCACCACCAACACAATTACCACCTCTACCACCCCCAACCCCCTCTGCCACCCCTCTGCCACCCCCAACCACCCCTACACACAACACCCTACCACCAACAACCACCCCTCCTCCACAACCACCCACTCACCAACTACCCCACTACCCCACACCACTACCCCCACACCCCCAGACCACACTTACCCCTCACCATACCCCCTACACCACCAACACCCATCATCACTACCATCACCCCCAACACCCATCACACTCCCACCTTTTACCACCGCTACTCCCACATACACCCGCTATCCACTCCGATGGCACGCTCACCCCAAGCAGTGCTTCGCAATCTTGTGAATTTACAAAATTTCACATTAAAAGGCAGTAGGCTTCTTCACAGAAACTGAGAGGATGGAATTCGGTCACGGGTTGCTTATTTTAGCGACACCTCTTATTTTTGCAGCACAACTGATATCTTATTCTGTATCTTTTACCCCACGAATTTGGAAAAGAAACTGAAATAATTTTTGATAAATCAAATGTTGTTGGGTGAATCATGTTTACATTCTAACATGGGAGTGAACCTCGATATTTGATCTTAGTTTTAACATTAATGTTTACTTAAAGAAACGTAGATCGTGATCGAAGATTTTTTCTTGGCAAATTGAAAAAAGACCGTAGGTTATTGAGATAATTCATTCTGTATTGAAATTTAGAAAATTTTAGTTTGGTCGTCATACGTAAAAAATATGTCATTATAACAATTGGATCAGTAGTTTGATATTGTTTGATATAATTAATATTGTTTCTTTGTAAAAGAATCGTTTTGATAACGTTTTCAATGTCTTTCCCTGCATGTCAAGAAGTAATTCAAAGAAACAACAATTCCAAAATCGGAGTTTATCATAATAGACTTGTAATCTATGCAGTTCGTGCACAATTATCCGCTGTTCCTGATTTGATTCATTCAGTTATTCTTGGAAATAAGTGATATGTTAACACTAGTAACCTTAAAATCACTAGCAATTTGATCTAAGTGTTCGTTTTCGAGATAATATCACTTTACGATTCCACGAAGAAACTTACGGCACGAGACTGGTTATAAACCTCACGGCCAAGTATTGAGAAACGTCACAATTGAATACTTTTAAAGAGGTTATGATTGGAGGAAAAAACAAAATATTAACGTAACATTTTTCATTTTAATTTAAATTAATTAACTTCATATTGCCATTGGATTTACTTGTTACGATCCGTTATTAATATGTTTATAATGGTTTTGCCCTAAGTTATTATTTCCTCCAGTTTGTAAGTTCAAAGTGGGCATTTACGAACATATTCATTTTCGCAAATAATTGGAATTTTCTATTCAGTTTAATGAAGTTACTTTTGAGCTATAAATTTACGCATAGAGCAATTAACTCCTCTAAAATAATGTAGCACGCATTTAGGAGACATTAGTTTGATAAATTTTTTCGAATGTATATATTTCTTTTGGACGGCCAATTTTCGTTCGCGCTTTGCGTCAATAGATTCATACAAAAACAATCATTAAATTACTTTATCTACTATGAGCTATAGTTAATCCAAGATTGGTTTACTTTTCTTTGTTTTCATCACTACTCTAAAAACAAAAGTAGTTGCCACGATAATGTAACATCATGGTATTATGTGGATGAGTGATTAAAATATTTAGTAGATTGGATAATGAGATAATCGATTTATTTTACAACATAAGACATTCATAAGTGATAGAAGAAGATTAGTGCATAAATGTTTATTATCTATATAGATATCTTTAGAACTACTCTCTTTCTCGAATATTTAGAGTATAGAGAGGTATTTTATAATAGTATTAACGATATAGAGTTGATGTTGGTGTATATTATATATATATATATATATTATATATATATTATATATATATATATATTATATTATAGAAATTATATGATGTACGTACCTGGCCAAACGTACTCTCACGACAAATAAATTGATATAAAGGACGGGTAATTCTCGTGAATGGGCCTCCAAGGGGTTTGACGCTGCATTGGAAGAAATGATCGAAGAAACTCTTTTGTGCAATTAAAGTTAATGATTAGACACTATGTCAAAAATTCTTTACAATACGCAGTGCGCAGGCCTTTAGTGATTCGTGACAAGTAAGCTACCTTGAGGTTTCCGATGACGGCATGGATGAGGCGAGCGGCGGCCGCATGGCAACGGCGGCGCCGTGTTCGGCAAACTTCGGTCGCCAAGTTGTCGACGTAATCCTCTCCTCGCGTCGACTCCAGCTACCCCCAACGCAATGGACAACGAGCTCGTCGGGGTTCAGCCCCCCCAGCCAGTACAAGACAATTCACATAAGTACTAACAGCACAACGCGAGCAATTGGTCCGCTCGCGTTCGATCTCGAGCAGTTCTTCTCATCCACTCGAAGTTTCGCACTTGCGCCCGCTGCTGCATCACACCAGGCAGAAATGGAAAGCGTGTCTGTCGGCCATTCAACTCCAGTATACATGTTTCACTGACACGGCTCTGGTGCGCATTTCCCTTCTCCTAATCACCTGATTATCAATTTTTACACCCCTAATTCCACTTAATGGCTACAATCAATTCCAAACTGTTGGTAATATCACTAATAAACTTGCTTGAGCAGCACAGCCTCCGTGTTGGCGGCTCGCGGCCTCTCTTGCCTATACTGCCACCTCACTCGCCTCCCGTTACCACCGATTGACGTGGCAGCGCGGCGGCCGGCAGTTACTACGCTGATCGATTTAGTGCTTCTTTTAATTAGAATTAGTAATCAATTTTGATTGTTTACTATGCAGAAACGTTCTTCGTGTTCAAAATATATCTATTATATAATATATTATATTATTAATATATATATATATATATATATAATGAATTAGTGAAAAGTGACTTCATTTATCTTCTGAACAGTGAATTACCACCGTATACCTCAGATGGACTTTTCTTTTGCTGCGTGTCAAGTGGTATTTTATCGCTTTAACTCATAAAAAAATGATATTATTTTAGTATTATCTAATAGCGTGGATGCCTCATCCAACTCATATGTTTGATCTGAATTCTATTTCTTGAATTCTATCCATTCATTTCCACTTCTTTTCATTCCATTCATTCTATTTATTCGATTGATCTGTTATTTCAAAAAGAAATCTCATTAGCTGATTAATGCGTGTATATATTTATATTTTTCTCAGCACAAGTAGTATATATTATTTTTTTGTATTTTTTTCTCAGGAAAGTAGAATGTTCTAAATAAAAAACACATCAAGCAAAAATTATATATAGTATCGAAGAGCGAATATTCTGCCGCTTTTTTCACATGCAATGAGCTAAATGCATTTCAAGAATCAAATGCGGATCTTTAAATCATTTTATTTACACAGTTCTATGTATATTCGCGGGACACTTTGTGACATATTTCAAAACAGTCAACGTTTGTCATATTTTGGAATTCTTTAAAGCCAAATCGTACAGTATACAATGGGAATGAATGGATGGAATGGGATGATGATGAAATGGGATGAAATGGGATGAATGGGATAAATGGGATAAATGCGGTGGATGGATGGAATGGGAATGGGATGATGGATGAATGGGATGGAATGGATGGCAAATGAGGATGGAATGGATGGAATGGGATGTGAATGAGGACTGGAATGGGATGGAAATGGCGTGAGACTGCGTGGAATGCGTCAGATGCGTGAGGATGAGGATGAAATGGATGAATTAGGATTGATGGCGTGACTGGGATGAAGCGTGTGAATTGAATTCACATACATTTTTAATGGAATGGAATGATTTGGGAGTGGAATGGTAAATGGATGTGTTTGAGTGGAGACGAGGTTTGGCGCAGTGCGCAGCGCTGACGCAGCGCGCATCAGTCGGGTAGCGTGAGCTCGGTGGCCCCCGGGCGGCGACGCGGCTTCAAACGACGCTGTCCACGCTGCACTGCGACCAGAACGTACGCGCTGCGCGCGACGCGCCACGCCACTGGTGCCCTAACGCTGGCGCAAGGGCGTCGGTGCTGGAGGCATCGAGGCGCGCAAAATTACTTCCCCACACCGGTTCAGCAAGCCGACTACGCGGGCACGTGCGCCTTCGCGACATGTCAGTGCTCTTCTTTCTAGCAATCGCGAGATAATGAAAGAATGATCTATTTTTTTTGCTACTTAGGAGTAGAGTAAGATTTATATTTATATTATGTATATATATATAATATAGTATATACTATATAAGTATATAACTTTATAATATATATATATGTATAATGATATTGATATACGAAATATTAGTATAAGTAGATATGAAGGTCTCGGTAGTTGCGTTTTCTAAGTAGTTACAACAAATACACAACTCAAACAATGAAAGAAATATTACAATATTTACATATTACTTAATACAATTTTACAAAAGCAGTGTATAAAGTCTATCATTCTAAAGCTGACCTAATATAAATTAAGATAAGAATCTTAAATACAGGTCCTGTAATATGCATGCAAATGTGCCACAAAAATGTTGAAATATTCGCAGAATTGTTTAATATTAAAGCTGCGTTTGGTTACTAATACGTGTAGCATTAGCAACACTAGCGAAACAACAATGATGATAGCATCACTTTACTACCAAGAAAAATCTGCTAATTAAAATCATTCGAAAAGTATCAACTTCTGAACATTTTATATTGTATTAAGAACACAGGGTCTCAAAAACATTGTTGACATTTTCTGATTTAAGGAAACGCCTTCTATCAGACAAAATCGTCCTATATGTCCAGAGGTATATCCATTCCTCGATGTGAAAAGCGCACATATGAATATTTGACGTCGGCGGCCTGTGCAAAAGACTGTTCTGAAATGTAGATTACGTTTTTTCTCACTTGAAAGTCATCTTCCTACTTTATCATTACAACTTCAATATTTACTCGGTGCTTCAACAGAGTTTTACTTCGCTGGCTTTGATCACGTATACGCGAGTTTCAATCGTCGTGACACATAATGCTTCGCTGTAATTAATTTTTTCAACAAAACTGTGTTAAAAAATATACTAATAAACATATTTTTTATATTTCAAACCTCTAAAATTTGCATAATATGCGTTGTATGCCAAACGTTTTCCTCCTATTTATTATTTTTGGATGAAACATACAAATTTTAAGATTCTGACTTATGAATATTAACAAATCACAAGCAATTGTGTGTTTTTCCTAGCTTTACTCATACCCATCAATTATGTTACACAACGAGGAGAGAACGAAAATAGAACAATTGAAAACTTTCCATTAAAAGTTCATCCCTAAAGAACAAGCCAACAAAAAAGTTTCTAAATATTTTTCAACGTTCTCTGTCTCTTTTCTTTGAGTGATTTCACTTATATGGTAGTACAGGTATCTTTTCTTTTCTCTTAGTCGATAACCCTCAAGAAATCTACTGATGGAGGCAGCAGAAAAAATTAGGGCAAAAATAGGACAATTAAAAGCACGTAGTTAAAAAGTTATTGCTTAAAGAATAGCAACAAAAACGAAAATTCTTTGCGATATGTGTGTAAATAGTTTATGTATGTGTTTATTCTAAAATAACTTTTAAACTCTTGCTATCAATTGGAAATTTAAAATATCGCCATTTAATAAATAAATATCGGCACCTTTCGTTTCACAGCCATCGCAATTTGTTGAACTTGACTTAACCGCCACCGACAAGAGGATGCTATTATGAAACTGATTCAATTCTTAACTCTCATCTTCGATTGTGCGGTTAAGGTATCAGAAACTTGTTACGATATCGCGGTTGTGCTCTAACTGCACACTATTAAATTCCATTCTAGTTATATGTATTGCTATACATTCTTTTTTCATTCTGTTTCTTCTGTAACAGCTTCCGAAACCATTTGTTGACATTGAACGGGAGGAGTAATCCTCATTGAACATAAGTCAGTCATACCTCAAGTCAGTCATAGTCTTTTATCCCTAACTGCCAGGAACTCCGCTCCGTTAGTATCCGCGCTCCCCGAACGGTCACCCATCCAGGAACGCGCGGTGTCTCGAGCTACTCTACTTCCATGACTTCCTGGAGCTTGATTAAGATCGGTACGATCTTTTGAGTATCGTTTGGACGTCGCCTTAATGCAACGAAGCGTGTGTGCAGGGCGGGCATGAGGTACGGGGTGGCGTCGAGCTTCGTGCTGAATGTGCTGGAGGGCGACTTCGACTAGTGCGCGGCTGTGGCTGTGGCTGTGAGCGCCGGGGGCCGCCATAGCTCAGCGCTGTCTCTCCACCTGCTCTGCCCCTTCGCCCGTAATTTACCAGAAAGGGCCTTGAAATTGCGATTTTTTATTTTCGAATGATTTAAAATAAATGGTTTATTTATTTTGTATGTATATTTTCTATGTATGTTTCGTTGTACGAATTATTTCATTCATATTTTTGAAATAGTTTACTATCGTTTTTATTTATGTGTTTAATTGCAGAATTCATGAAGTTACTTTAACAATAATTTTGGAGTTAGTACGTAGTTCAGCTTCGCAACCAAAGTCAAAGCAAACGGACGAAACGCTTTTCTCTTTTTACTTTCTGGCTGCGGAGTAACCAGAGAGTTATGTAATTCTGCGCAAAAATGGCAACATTTCGGCAGGAAAACGCTTATTACAGGACCCTGGTGACGAGGAAGGGGATAAATCCAGTTGATTAATTTTTTTAAAATAATTCTATCACGTTGTGTAGCCAAAATCCATATTTTGTGGGTCTTTGATACCGAAAAATTGAATAACGGCTAAACGTCTGTCTCTGTTTGTCCGTCTGTGAACAACGCTAGCGGCTAAACTGTTCAGACGATTTTTTTCTAAATCGTTCTGGCTATTGTCACGACCCATTGAATCTGATACCGGTATTTTAATTTTGGGGGGGTATTTTACATGGAACCCCTGGGACATTTATAGAATTTAAAAAAATGGCTCCATCGTGTTTCAATAAATTTTGTTGTTGGATAGTGTGAATGACGTTTAAGATAATGGTGCAGGTCTCATGTTTGTTAAAAAAACTGATTTTAGAAAATTGAAAAAGTTCCAATTTTTTTGGAATCTCCCTATAACTGAAATATTAATGATTTTTTCTCTAAATGATATTTGTTCGTTTAAGGTATATTTTGTTATAAGTACAAGTTTTCGGAAATTTGAGAGTTTTTGTGTAATTTTTCTTGAAAGTCCGGCCGAGAAAGTGTGTGCTTCTTTTAGCTCCGCGAGTTACTTTTGTGAATTTAAGAGGCTAACCTGCAAACGTCAGTTTCCAGGAGAGAAATATCCCGTCTCGCAAACTCAAATATTATTACCTCTACACTTAGTACAAAGCGGTGAAGTGAACCTCCCACATTATGCTCCCGCTCTCTGTGGTGTTCTAACAGAAAGGAAAGATGTTCATCGAGTCTATGGTGTAGCATTAATAGAAAGATATTTTGATCGTTATTCTAACAAGCAAATATTAAAAGAAATGCATTTGTACGAAACAAAGTAAACTGCAGTAATTTATAAATTTTAAGATAGTGATTTCTTGCCGGGAAGAATTATACGTATTTCTTTCTTCCTCAAATATTGAGAAAAAATTTCTTATGTAAGGAACTATAGTGAAATGAAAGAATGTAAATTCACAAATGAATTTGCATGAAATGCACTAAAATAGATATGAATGGACATAAGACACGTAGCAGGTAGCATGTGAATGTATACTTCTTTTAATGCGGAAACGAAACATCCTACTAAGTTTTTTCTTAAACATTTGAAACATAGTGATAGAAGGATTTTTGCATATTTAATAATAACAATAAAACTTTTAATAATAATAATAATAATAATAATAATAATATAACAGTAACAGCAATCCATGAACATTGCAATAGATATGTTTTCTAATATCTTTACCCACCTTTCCCCCTAACAATAATAGGCATTTTAACCATTTTGTCTTTGCAATCCAGCACTAACTACAGAAAATATGATATAATTGTGTACACATTTAAAAGCGTACGTGTTTACGGTCACTCCAAGTATATCACTATCAACAAGAGTGGGTGTACAGCGGTGCTCACATGGGTTCGTGTTCACGTCTTGAGTCACGCTGAAGAAGGCGCTGTGTACTCGACACCATCTGGTAGGCCAATATTTCAACCAATTTGTCTTCTCCAGGGAAAATGTGATGCTCCAGGGGTCACTGTAACCTGCAGGCACACCACTATGACGCATTTTCTCAAAAGACGCGAATTTGTTGAAGATTGCAAAGAGGGAATTTGAAGGTAACCAACCAGTCGCACAGCCAGTGATCTAAAGCGTTTGTCGCACAGTTTGTCAAATAGTCTCTCTCAACTCGGCTCCCTTGATGATCTGGACTGGCGGAAACGTGCGAGATCAAGGACATTGTCCAGGATGAGAAAACAATATTCGCGACAAAACAAAATGGCACTGCGCACGTAGACTAATTCTGTTAAGAATGGGCAAAGATAGTGTCTTTGCAAATGATTGTAAGACATATCGGCAATCAAGAGACTTATTTGATGGAAACTCTTGCCTAAAATTGAAAATAACTTTATGGTACGTAAAGTATCCTTTTGACTATAATTTTTTCTGCTCAGAAACGCGAATAAATTTAATATTCCTGAACCAAAAAAACGTCCGTGTTTTTTACATAGGTGCAGAAACTATTAGGTTGTTACAATGGGGCTGAGGCATACGTGTCTCAATAGTATTAATATTCGAGGAGACATTGGAATGTCAAATTGAAAAATGACGAACATCGAAATGAATCAAATGGTAAATATGACAGTTTTTCTGCGATCTATTGAACGGTTTACCTCCTAAACAAACCAGAGGGAGAAGGGTGGGGGAATCTTTATAGTTTCATTTTCCAGTGGTCTAGGAAGGGTCTGGACTGTGGCCATATGTATTCCAGTTTACGTCAAATGGCAAAGTCAGAGTGGGGAATATCAATATTGAGGAAAGTCGCCTAAGAAGAGTGGACTTTGAAATATCTCTGACATGTTTTCGTCAAAGAGTTAAGCGAAATCGGAAAATATCAGTCGGGGAATATCGGTTTTGGAGAAAATTGAACAGTTTAAGCAGCTAGCAATGACCACTGACTGCCTGGCAGTCGGACTGGCAGAGCGGCCTGGCAGAGCGGCCTGGCAGAGCGGCCTGGCAGAGCGGCCTGGCAGAGCGGCCTGGCAGGCGGAGAAACGCCCAGACGGAGAGACGAGGAGATTGACTGGCGGACAGGTAGACGGTCAAGCGGTCATGCGATCAGGCGGACAAACTGACAATCGCACAATCGTACAACAGACCAACGGACTACGGGCAAGGGCAGAGGGGCAGCCGGAGAGGCACGCGGCGAGCGCAGGTGCTGAGGCGGCGCGGCGCGGCGCTTCCGGGCCGCGGCGCGGGAGCGCTGGCGCACGCTCTGCATTCTTGGGGCGGCGCGGGCGACGCCGCGTCCGTAAATTAACACCCCAACGCGGAAGGCGGACGCGCGCCGCCCGCCAGCGCCGGCGCGGTAATGGTCGCCCACGAATTTTTATGTAAAACAATGTACTCTACGCTGGAATGTTTCCGCGTTAAGGGCTTCCGTCGGAATTAACGGATTTTTGGGATTCTGAGACGTGTTCATGAAACGGAGGTGAAATGTGTTGATGGCGAATGAAAGTATGAGGGCGACAAACAGGATTATATGCATAGAAATTATCTTTAAATTAACAGACACATTACGATATCATTTTATTGGCGACGTTCTATGCTCACAGGGTTAAATAATATTGAGTGTTTGGGGCTCATTTTAGTTTTACTTAATGAATAAAAGGCTGTTCAGGTGTACAGAGATGGGACTTTAAGAGCACTCTGAGAAATTTGAATATTTATATGGTTCGTCGATTGGGTTTCCTTTTACTTTCCTGTGATAGAATGATGAACCGACATTTTATTGGTTGCGTGACTTCTGACGCTACAAAAAGAAACATAAAGGAAGAGAAGGCAAATACCTTACATAATATTTTTGTTTCAAAAATATCAATATCATACATTGAATATTGTTACAGTGTCACTCATAAACTAATATTATGACTGACACTTCTCAGACGCCTTCTTGCTCATGGCTATAAAATCGTTAATGACGACAATGATTCTTAACAGTGATAACAAAACAAAGAACTATATTGAAAAACATTTTTTTAAAAACATTTTTTAAAAAATATTTTTAAGTGATTAGTCAGTACATTCCAGAAGTCCTTACATTTCTCAAGAATCATTCTGAACGTGTTGCCGTGAACAAGTCAAAAGCATTGACATATGAACGTCGTATTTTCTTTTTTTTTACCTTTTGGGTACTAATTGACACGCAAGGAAATTGTAACCGGACAACCCTACATAATGTATTTTATCTTTTAGTGATCAGTCATTTACGTCAATGGCTTTGTTTTGAAGAATATTAATGAATTGTCATTGTATGTTCATATACTTGCCGGAGGCTTCCAGGAAAACCGTAGCATTACATTTTCTCACCATTACTGACTATCAAAAGCTTCTGATAATCCCACAAAGTATAAATACAGAAACGTGAATTGTTTTAGTCCTCTAAGGAAAAATATATCCTTGCAAAAAATGACTATGACAGCCTCTACATGTGAAGGGCAGTCATTATATTTTTTTTGTTCTAACTCGTGAGAATGTTTGGAACAATCACCTGGCGATTTTATTATTTTTAGAGAAGAACTACTATTTTAATAGTTAAATGATCTACTGTACATAATACGTATATTTTGGAATATTGGAAATTCGCCTAGCGCTTCCATAGTAACCGAAGCAAAGACATTTGGGCAAGTCAACGTTTCTCCGTGATATTTTACTGATTGGCAAGATTAGGAGACAGATACCTCGAAACTTGAATACATAGAAACCATTGAAAATTATAATTTTCCAGCAGAATCAGAAGCAAGAAACTTTGAGCTGTTTCAAAAGGTGTGTGTGAATGGAATGCATCGTGATAACAGGTCCGAACATTATGTTTCCGAAACAGGGAATTGGCAGGTACCAAAGCAAACACATAAGCAAAATTTAAAAAAAAGGAAACATCCTCAACAAAACAAGCAGCTGCAATAAGGCACGGGTGCGGTTTCCCAGGGTCACGGAAACGGATCGAGGGCCGACCAGGGCAGGGCAGGGCAGGGCAGGTCACACGGGATGAGGGTGGGACCCAGGTTCTCTCCGAGGACGAAGGGCCTCCCACGGCGAAGGGCCGGATACTATCTCTGCTACCTGCTGAATTTATCGGTGTATTCGCCGTCGCGCTCATTAAGGTGCGCAGCCACCCACGGGGGCCCCGCGTCGAGTGCTCTGCGTGTTGTACAACACAGTCGTTAGTCAAATTTATTTGGTACTAAAGGCGACAACGCCGGAGGCATGCGCTGTCTCAAAGGGCTCACTGCGGAGTAAATAAAAAGCATATTTACTTTAATGGAAACGCCCCTCCCCCGTTATCTCGGAGACAAGCGGAGACGTTCCGCCGGCGATAACGATGAATGAGTGACCCTGCTGGTTAAAACACACGTCGCGGGGGATGGGGATTTGCTTACGTTTATGGTTTGAATAAACTAAGCAGAGGAATGCTCTAAATGAAGAGCTAGATTAGTTTCTCTAAATGGTGACGATCTTGAAAGTAAAAAGTTTTATATCCGTGTTTGAGAAAACTAGTTTGACAGTATTTTCAGTTTTATTGGCTGGAGTTCGTCAAGAGATGAATACTATGATTTCAGTCATCTTGAGATTTACTATGCATGTTTACCATACTTTTATGATTACTATATATGTCTTACCGATATTTATTAGACGTAAACCATCAAATCGGGGCAAGTAACATTGAAACATATTTTTAATGAAACTGAAATTAAAATACTAAAGAAAAAATGTAGAAGAAATATATAATGTATTTGTAGGTTTATGACTGATATCTTCCAAATTATCTGTCAATGATGATTAAAAATGATAAATGTGTTGTAACTGAATATCTTGGGGAAAACGTAGTTCGTAAATAACGCGTGGGCTTTCATTTTTTGATCTCTGCATCGAGAGGAAGATTGTTGGACCATTTATTGCTCTTGAAACATATTGCATTTAATTACAGAAGCAATGTTTTGTGAACCATCCAGGCATAGGCTGATTATTTGATGATACATAAATATGATATTATTTAACTAGATCCAAGAATTGTAGCAAAATATTAATCAAATGTATAATGAGATGCCATACCAATGAGAGAACAGTATTCAAACGTAGGTATTGAATAGCGTTCCAGATGAAGAATCTCATGAAGTGAAATTCTATTTATTTTCCACAGAAATACCACAATGTTGCAAGATTTGCACTACTACTAAGATGTGTACTCTACTGTGCTTTGTCGTGAGTACCCGGAAAACGATTTCCCTATATATCTGACAAATTGCATGTCACGATATCATAGTTCACCCGTGCATTTCACGCCATTGGACTAATTTTTAAACGTGTTGAAATTTTCGGCACCAAATAACTCAAGCGCAGGTGGGTTGTGGAATAGGGGAGTGGCGGAAGTGGGACCTCCTGCAAGTACAAATACCAGTCGGTTTCCGCTTCCCCTGGCAGCAAGGTGTGAGTGAAATGTACACATTACAAAAGATCTTATATATTTCTCGTGTCTCGAAGTGCGACTTTCTATGCTTTGCTTTTCTCTTCTAAGGAGTAAATAAAGGCGCAAGCTGCTATAACTGACATTTCATTCCTCTTCACTGCCCTTTCCACATGGCGTTTTCACACATGTAGTATTGGCACTAATTAGTCGCTAGTTAATGTCCTTGAGGCACGAATGCCAAAGTACATGCGGTCAAGACTGTCTTTTTAACACATATGAATAAGAAAGCAGGATATGTATTCACGTTGAAGGTAAGTTCGCTCTGAAAATAAGAATGCTTTAAAAGCACATAAATTTGGCTCGTGTTACTTTTGCAAACTTTTGCGGCGGCTTGCTCCCACGAAAGGGATGTCATTGTCATCGAAACACGAAAAATGGTTGGGGTAATGTAAATCATCTTCACTTGAGTATTTACTTATTAGAAAATAAAATAGAACATCTTTTCTAATTAGCCAATGTAAACAATAGTTAATATTAATTAATTATGACGTTATTTAAGGAGACGAAGATAACCACCATCTAGTCGCTATTTAACTCACTCTTGCAAATTCACTCAGCGTTTACGTACAGGTAGAACGGAATTTAAGTATTATATGTTAATTATCAATTCGGTAATATGAACTCCCGAGAAATAAATCACTCACTAAATATTCCTATAATCCTATACTGGTTCATAGTAAGATATAAAGAATACTTCTAAATGTTTCAGGAACAGTGTGTTTTTCACAATTTCCTCTCGAGTTAGTAGTAGAGACAAAATATCTGTTGCAGCCACCGGTTTCATTTATTAATTTTCTCCCGACTCACATGCCTTGAGCATTTTCTTTCTCGTTCGCCGCACATACCTCACGTCACGTAATCAAAGGTGATATCAAGACAATATAGTCACAAGTCTCACAGAGAATTCTCCCGCGCCGCTCTAGTATTAATTCCCAGAAAGCGCAGCTGTCAACAACACCGCCTGACGATTACTCTAGGGCTCGGGGGCCAGTCGGTAGCGGGACGGCGGTCGAGAGAGCGGCAGCGGTGGCGACGACCGGCTTTCGTGGTGACGGAAGCGGAGGCGAAGGAGATGGCGGAGGCGAAGGAGATGGCGGAGGCGAAGGAGATGGCGGAGGCGAAGGAGGAAGCCTAGAAAAAGGTCGGCAGAGGAGGAAAGGAGAAGGTGGAGGAGAACGAGCTGGTGAGGAAGCAGAGAAATAGAAAGCAGCTGCGGAGGTGGTTGCAAAGAAGAAGGTGGAGATGGAGGCAGAGATTGAGAAGGAAGTGGAGGCGGAGGCTGAGGAGGTGGCCGAGGCGACGGAGGCTGCGGAGAAGGTGGGGGCGGGGCAAAGGTCGAAAAGTAGATGGAGACGCATGCTGCTGAGAAGGCGAGGCACAAAAGGAGGTAGAGGAGCAGATTATGGGTGCGGTGACACAGAAGGAAGGGGGGCAGGCGGAGGTGGAAGCGAAGGTGACAACCAAGACGGAGGCAGCAGAAGCGGGCGGCGGTGGAGACGGGGGCATCGGAAGCGACAGAGACGGCGGGGGCGGCGGCGTCTGCAACGGGAGCTCGCCTGCCTCCCTCCCTCCCTCCCGCCTCCCTGGCAGCGCGCACCCCGGCGGCGGCGCGGCACCCACAATGGGCGCAGCGGGAGCGGCGCGGCGCTCGGCGGCGTCCGCTCGTAATTGCGGCGATAAATCAGCCAGCCGGCGGCGGCGGCGGCGGCGGCGGCGGCGAGGGGCGGGGCGACGGCTACCTGCCCCCGCGGCCCCGCCCCCGGCGCCGACGCCGACGGCCGCGTCGTGGCCGCCGCCGTCGTCGACGGTACGTAAGGGAGCGGACGTCCCTGCGTGTCCGGTTTGCCTTGCGGTCGCCGAAGGAAACTTGTCGAATATCGGTTCGCGAGCGCGCGCCCCCCGCCGGGCGTGTAACTTGCCGAAAATGGGCGCCAGGACGAATGTCGTCTTTGGGTTCCGACAGCCACCTGATGGATGGAAGGAAGGGGGGGTTGACGGCTCGAACGAATGCGTGCTCTGATGCGCGCGACTGCAGTCTGCGTCAACAAGTTTCTACGTTTACATGAAGGTTTTCTCGTGGGAAGGAATGGGAGCATAACCCATTTGAATTCTGAACAACAAACATGAATTTTCTACATTAGAATTAAATAATTAACAATAAACGAAAGTGCACTTTATCGTACTAAATGAGAGAAATGTAAGTAAAATAATTTCTCTCTTTCTTAAAACACACGTTTATATTACTTCTTCAGTTCCTTTGATGTTTTTAATATTGTTTAACTCTTGTATAAATTATCGTTTTTAGACAAAATATTAATATTATGCTGGTATTTTACATTAGGATATTCGAACAATTCTACAACATGAATGACGGTGTCAAGTTGGTGTCTAAACGTTGTGGGTGCTTGGTAAATGACATAATTTACTGTTATTCTATTTTACTGTTTTATATTTTATATAATGCAATGGATAATGTGAAAGAAGTTTACGAACATCGTAAGTTAGAAATGTATTACAGTGAGTGTTTTATTTATTTTGTAAAACTCACTGTGTTTTTCGCTAAGACATCACTTATTCATCAAATGTGAGTTTTATGTTCAGTGATAGAGAACTCACATTTTTTGGCCAAAGGATTGTTCTAGGGATAAAACGTAGATAAGAATCGTTTATCCGTATTTTAGAAAAACGTGGCCAGTCAATGTGAAAATTTATTAAGAACATTCTTCTGAAACGAAATGTATAGAAACGTTAATAAGGGAAGAAAAGGCGGTCTGCATCGATGATACAGATACGACCAAAGTGCGTTTCGAAGGATTACAGGTTCGCGCCTTCGCTTTTGAGTTGATATGAAAGTGTTCGTTTGTACTGTAGATGTTACATTGTCAGGTAAAGAAATAATTCAATGAACTATTGGCCTTAAATTTGAACGTGATGATAAAATTATACATGGACACAATCGTTCATGTGTGTATCCAATTGTGAAGAAATCATATCTCATCTAGAACAATAAATTAAAGGAGTTTGTTATTCTTTCAAGGTGGATAAGCTTGATTTCGATCAGGAGACACGAGACTTTATCACACTATTTTGATATGGTCCAAAAAGTCAGATGATTTTGTGTCAAGAGGGATTTTTTCTTGTGACATTATTTATCCCCCCAGAGAACTGTGGTGCTCTTCCTTAAAGATTTCTTTGGCAGCACGTTTGGTTATGTGGCTGACGCACAAGAAGGTTTCACGCAGTGACATTTTCAGTCATGTTACAGCAATTTTCGTGCTGGTCGGATCTATCGATGGAGAGTGACCTGTAACTCTGCCTCTATTGATTGTTCATGTAAGTGTCTGGGGTATGATGAGTGAATATGTGAAGAAAAACTTTCTAAAAAGTAGATGCGATTTATACAGTGATTGCGATGGAAAGCGGAGGACTTTTTAACTAAATGAAGTTAATTTGTAGGTATTGAGAAAATGCGTCTTCAGTAATTGAGTAACTTTTATAAATAATTGAAGTCATAGGATTAACATGAATGTATATATGCGTATTCGTTTGTGCTGCAAGACATTTCTCAACGCAGCATAAAAAGCTTGATGCGTAATAAAGAATATGACTTCAGTTTATAACTGAACGTAAAATTTCTTCCAAATATTAAGCTACCCTTTGAAAACGCTATCGTATTTCGGTAACAATATGATGTTTCTATTAGACTTTTTATGCACATGTAGACTCGTTAAGTAGATGACAATTTATATGAGCTTTTGGTTCATTTTGAGACGAAATAAATTTTTATTTACACATTTTAAATTCACAATCTATATCTATACTAAAGTATAAAAACAGAAGTGCGTTGACTTACAGGGCGATAATCTTTGAATCTTCTGAACAATACCTCTGAAAATGTTTATGCTTGTTTTCTTTAAAGGTCTTGAATACTCTAGGCTATGATTTATATCAATATACCGTAATATATTTACAAAATAATTACTTTTCTGGACGTTTTTCGCGTAGTTTTACATCACAATTTCAAGAGTGCATCAATGTCAATAGTTTAGCTGCACGCCAGAGGATGGCGTCTGAGATCTACTATTTATTTTATCAATGCCCATAATTATTACAAAATTATTTTACAATATTCTACATAGAGGGGCTAAAGCACTTTCGTCTTTCAGCCAATTGAAGCTATGTTTTTTGGAAGCAAAGCAGGACCCTCTACAGAGTATTCCAGTGTTTCATAAAGCCTATCTTCTTGAGGACTTTCTGTTTTAATATAAAAACGTTCATTCATCTGAAATTCAAGTTATGCATATGTTGATTTGTTTTTATTTAACAAACCATTAGACTCAACAAATTATTTTTAGGTTTCGATCCTAAATATTAAGATACATTTCAAATATCTGGGTCACAGAATGCGCAACCATGTACAGTTAAATATATTACTATCAATACTTAAGTTAAAATTTAAATTAAAATCATAACTTGACGAGCTATATCATGCTTGAACCATAGTGCCCCTCCTTCAGCAAAATATACCATTCATTGTAGGCTAGTATTACGAATACGAAATGATTCTTTGTAATTACTTACATCACAATTTTTACTGTTTTTGGCAAAATAACTAAAATCAATCAATTGTGATTTTACTTTAAAGTTTAACTTAATTATAAATTAATTACGTGCGTATTTAATGTCAACTGAACCCATCAATTTGAAGTGATTCAACGGACGTTACTCCATACCTTCTTCTGTCGTTTTTTTATAAACATATTTCTTTCTTTCAGATGGATTAGATCGTTCAGTATAAGCACTTTACTGACGTGGTTTTCCGGACTTAAGCTAGCTTAACATCTCAGCTAACAATTTACGCATGGAAGAGGAGAGTCTAGGGCAGAACCTCGGGGGTTATGCATCATGGTTTTTCTTAGATTTGAGAAAGTAACTAAGATTTGAGAAAGTGAAACATGGGAAGTCTTCGAACGAAAATCTATTTTTTATTCGGGTGTATGTTGAGTTGTTCGCTAGTTTGAATGGGATGCTGCTAGTATGTCTGTTAGGTTATATCTGTCCGTATATACCGGCTCTACAGCGGCTGACGGGGCCAAGACCTACTTGCGACGTCTTGGCCTAGCGGTCCTGATTTAATAGCTTCGTTTGGTTAGCACATAGAGATCCCTTCGCCGTATTCTGCTCTAACCTACACCTTCACCTGACTATTTTTAACCCGCACCACCGCAGGCAAACCATCCCTTCACCCGCGACGGGAGATCGCCGCGACCTCGCCGCCCTCCTAATCCGTATGAGGGCGTCTCCGCTCGCACTTACCGCAGACAGCCCGCGCCTCAATCATTAATCCCTCGCGCGAGAGGCGCGTGTCGCGATCCGTCGCCGCCAGGTGCGCTGGCGCCGCGCGTTCCTCTTCGGCGAAGAGAAGCGGGGCGCTGTGCCGCGGACGGGAATAGCGACGCTGCGGCCTCTTGAGGGACGTCCTCTCTCTCGCGCAGAGGAGACGCCGGCGGCCCGGCGCGTTCCAACCAGCAGCTAACAAAGGCGGGCTTCAAAGGAAATAAAAGGCGACTTTTGCTGATGAAGTTGTTAAGCGCGCTGCTATTTAGGACAGGCGCCCCATAAATGTAAATTAATTCAAATGTGTGTTAATTTATGTTTGATTTGTACTGCTAATTTATTTTTCTGAAACGCACACGCGGCCTGGAGAAAATGATGCGTTATTTTCCTCGAGAATGAGCAAGGTGATGGTCTGCAAAAAATATATTTATCGCATGTTGATATTGTTTTCTTGGAGTAACACTTCATACTTGATTTTAATAGTTTTCAATCCAATTTTAAATTTTCATGTGTTTGTACTTATTTCATGACTTTACTAGAGACTAGAAAATCACAAGATGCAAAATATTTATTTATAGTGAACTGTCTTGTATTATAGTGTACGGGTTGAACATGTGTGAGAAATTATTTTCATTGAACAAAAATGTGTCCTTCCATGCTGCCTCATAAGATCTGATAACGATGATTCATTCAATAGCCTAAGTTCTTTTAATAATATCCCCAGAAAATTAATTCACAGTTTACTAGTTATATTCAGAACCGAAATGCGTTAGTGATTGTTTATTTTTATACTGGAGAAGATACATTGGTTTGTAATAGGGTGTGTTAATAAGAGGTAATCGTAATTAAAGCAATTATACGTTGATGAACATCATAAATCAGTCACCGATAATGCAGCTCTTAAGTTAATTGCCATTTAATTTCCTTTTTTATTACCTGTAAGAATGGTAATTGAACAAAAATTGCACTAAGAACAATTTAAAAATTCTGTTATCAACAAAGTGTTCTTTGTTCTTTCCAAATGCTCGTAATGAAAGTACATGTACCGGAGAAATGAGTGGTGTCTCTTCGGATGTTAGTAATTTGTTTCTATTTAGCTCACCTTATTGCAGAGAAAAGTGTGATAAAATGCACATTAAGTAATAATGATCGTCATCGTAAAATTAAACCGTAATAACGTCAATAAGTATTGTATTTAACAGTATTTATGTACTATTTTGATCACATTTGCAGTACAATTCATTTTTGAAAAGGCAGTGGTATATCGCATTAGACTTCGTTGTGCTGTGACTGTGAAAGCTTGACAAGTTATTTTGAGTAATACGAGGCAGTGACGATTGGTGACTTCAATAGTTGGATCATTAAATTAAGCCGCGGGCATCCACAATCTATGCGACGGAACGACCTAGTTTTCCCCGTCAACAATCTCTACCGTTCGCAAGACCTTTCAGTCACATACTTCTTGCTGTGTGTGTTCTCGATATTAGCTGACTCGCAATTTAACATACCAATATCCTTCACCCCGTTTCGAAGTATATAAAACGTAAGGTTTTTTAAATTTTTTTTTTACAATGAGTAACACTTGTGTAATTATTGAAATACGTAGATTGTATGTTTGAACAAAAATGACACTAACAGATTCATACAATTTAATAAAACAACAAATTTCCGAATTCAACAATTCTCCGAAATTTTGAAATATCATTGCGTTTGCTACGCCATATTTGCATATTTTTATGATATATGCTCACCTTTGACCCGTGGTTCCCCCTGATCTGGGAAGTCTTCGGCCAGCAGAGCAAACCGTTCGGATCGTCTGACTGATCCCCTGCCCAGATATTTGAGAGGGTTGACATCATGGAACTATAAACCCTTCACCACCACACGGTCCCCGATTTCCAGCAAACGGATTCTCATTGCTTCTTTTTTAATAATTTATTACCTGTTCAAATACATATAATTTTTCAGGAGTTACATTTACTATTGAGGAAATATGCCAGAGTTTTAATTTGGTACATTCTGTATTTATTAATTTTGTAAATAAGTAAAGAAAGTAAGTAAATACATTACAATTGTTTAAATACATTAACATTGCTTCTCATTTACCGTTTTTAATGGGGTAGCATTTGGGAGTTAACCGCTGGGTAAGTATAGTTGTGCGGGTCTTTCGCTCTTATGACTTGCAGTTAATGCACAATGATGCTATCATAACTCACAACAGGAATTATGTAGATGATACATATATTAATAAATATAAATAGCTATTTTTTGTTATACAAGTCTTACATACATAAATAGCGATGTTTTTGTTGTTATACTTATTTTCGCCATTATTGTAAGAACACGGAAATCTTTAAATTTAAATGCGTAAATGATATAAAGATACAAATAGAAACTTATTCATCTCGAAGATTTTCCTAAATTGTCAATTGAAATGTAAACAAAGAAAGCTATTATATTCTCATATGCTGTTGCTGTTCGTAAGTAGCTGCAATATTATTTTCTGGTGGTATACGTTATTAGCAGATAAAACAAAGAAAAATTAAATTACATTTTGGGTTAAAACAAAATTATATTTTTAAAAGGCTACATGATGATATGGGAGAAGACTAAAATGGTATGGGTACATGCGAAGAATGAACAAAGAACGTGGACCGAAAATATACTGGAAATTGCAACCAGCTACCCATCGAAGAAGAGGAAGACCTAGACTTACATGGGGAGGACTGGATGAGGTATTTATGAAAAGAGGATTGAGTAACGAAGATGACACCGATAGGGATGTGGAGGCTGGCATACGAGAGACACCCTAGGGTGTAATATAATTCAGTATTCTACTGTTTCTGTGATGATATGAAGACAAATTGAAATGTAATGAACAGTACACAATAAGCTCTGCAAGATGCAATTCGACAAGCTTCACCATTGAGTCGTATCAGTTAAGAGTGTTTAGATAAAAATTTCCATTTATAATATAAAAGGAGGACGACAAAGTTGTGAAAAAGATACAGAATATTAATCACTGTTGACAACATTACACAATAATATTGCTCATAAATATTATTCACACAAATAAATGAAGTTTCTTTCTTCAAAATCAGTCTGTTAATATCAGACATACACAGCATATTGGTAGTCAAATGATGGGAGTTGTACACGACTTCCGTAAGATTCAGGAAGTCGCATTCTCTAAGAAGAAAACACTCGCAGGGAAATCGTTGTGAGACTCGACGACTCATTTGAATTGAAGCGCATGCATTAAATCAGTTACATGCGATTTCGTCATTCATAGACGCCACTGGGTCGTCAGGGTTCTGCCAAATGTCATGGTCGCCTTATAAAAAGAACGTTATTGAGAGTCTAATTCCCACGATCCGTGTGTGTTCGTGTGTGTATTAAGCGTCGGTAATGTCGCTCTAGAATCACGGAAATGTACGGAAGTGTGCAGTTTTTTTTAGAAGACTTTACTGTTTTTCTTTCTAAGTCACTTTCGAATTGTAGAATTGTTGGCTATTGGTTCTGGATGCGCGAGGCAATCTCTCATATTTTTTTTCAATTCTATTATAAAATGTTTTGAAGTACCTATGTATTATTTAAATACTAACAAAAATGTTCTGATGCTGCTTTTTTCAATTTTATGTCACCCAATTTTCTGTGCTATAGTATTTCGTAATATTATTACAAAATGGCATTTTTGTAATTCTTAATGAGTTATCGATGTAGCGGCTATTTGCGTCAACAACGTTCTACAAAAACTCAGTTTTACAGTAGAAGCAATTAACTAAATATTTTTTTATTCGCAACTCTCAATGCATTTGCAACTGTCGCATCAATCAATTTTCTAGATCAATGAGCCAGCATAAAGATGTTGATAGTGTTTGGGACACATTCGAAAAAAAATACATAACATTATATTTTACTTCTCGGTTGATTCTGTTTCGCATTTGCGTCGCTGTTCCTCCTAAAATCTGAATCACTGATTTGTTCAAATTATCGATATCTTTCAATTTATTCTAAAGATTTTCTTGACGAGATACCAACATCAGGCGCAGACTAAGTTGAGTTTCGGCGAAGTGGAGATGTTTGAATTGAATCATTTTCGTTTAGTTGGGCAAGGAAAGTAAGTGTTTAAGGTAGCAAATACTATTGTTCCTAATACATGTTCCTCACATAACGTTATGTCGCATTTACGTACGTCAGGAAGAGAATTGTTGAGTTACATGTAAAATCGCAAAAAACGTATGTTGAGTATTACACGTTTTAAGGGAATATGCTTGAATCACAGGCGGAGAAGTAAGATAACTGACCAGCGAACCATTCCCTGATGAAAAATGAAGATTGTATATATACTATGACGAAGCCGTAGTAGATGTTTCGCACTTCGATACTTCATTGGAAGGTATCTCAACCGAATCGAAAAATTAACTCAATTAAGTTTAAAGTAGCTGATCTAATTGACTGCACATTTCATTTGCAAGACGCACTCTCAAGTTAATAAAGAAATTTAACGATGTTTCAAGAGATAAAAAGACAACAATTAAATAATATGAACCATTGTAGAATCACAATAATTGCGGAATAATAAAATACAATTGGTTCACAGGACTGGCCATTGTGTTTAGAGAAACAATTAGTTGCGCTAACGTTTATAAACTAATTGTAAAAACTAAAAACATAAATAAATAAAACACCAAAATATATAAAGTGAATCAATTTTATTTTAAAGTACTAATAATTTTATACAATAACATATGAATTAAAATATTATTTTATTTATTATTTTTATTTAATAGGTAATTATTACAAACAAATTAATTACTTGATCCTATGTGGCTAGGCCGAAGGCCTTTAAGCCATTACAATACCTACATCCTTTCGCGCTCTAATCTTTCAAATTCTGGTATTCACCCCAAATTAAAACATTAACGGTGCTACGCACGTTCTATTTTGATTTAATTTCAAATACTGGGACACTTTTGTAATATTGAAGTAATATATGTTTATTTAATATAGTAATTTCGATGCACTTCATTCCTCGTACTTAAACAAAACAACTTCCTGACTTTACAAGTTTCAAACAGCATCGAAATCTTTTAAAACAGCTTATTACCGATGTTAATAAGTAAATTAATAAACATCGTGTACAATTACAAAATTGATTTTTGCGTTCCCTTGTAAATAATTCCCTTTTGCTGTTAAGACCACAATAAACCCTCTGCGCGCTAGGAGATGAAGCAATTCACGCTTCCCAGGCGCACGCGATTTACACCCGCGGCCACTGGCAGCGCCTGCTCCGGGTCGAAGATCGCGCCTCGGTGGAGAAGCGCGGCGGGGTAACTGAGCGGCCTGAGAGAGCCACCGCCCCCGCCTTCACCACTAACACCATCCTCGGCTGCTGCTCCTCGCCGCCCGCGGCCC
>BOPP01000058.1:3775274-3791576 GCA_017312745.1 Gryllus bimaculatus | reverse complement strand
CCCAGCAGCGGTCCCGCCCGCCAGACACACACACACACACACACACACACACACACACATGCACGCACGAGGAAGCTCGCAAGGTATTTCGCTGCAGTCGCAAGGGTATTACCACTCACAGAGGGAAGATAGCGATCAGGGAGATCAGAAGGAGGAAGGAAAGATCACGTGATTTTAATTCGTCTCAAAATTAAAAATTTGGCTTATTATCACAACTCATAACAACTTATTATGACAAATCTTGAAAAGGAACTTATTAAACGGCGTTCTGTTTTTAAAAGAAATTGAACGTCCAGATCTAGTAAATAGCACGTAAAATAGTAAGGAAATAAGAGTGCTGATGATTAGTGGAAGATCGAATGGTGAATCACTGCAATTGATTCTTAATTGCGCAATAACATATTTACCTACAAGCGGAAGTGGAAAAAGTGTGGTAACCCATTGCCAGCACTTCAAACGAATTTGTGTATCAATCAGTATACCTGACAAGAATAGGAAAATTCTCCCTTGCAAAAGTACTCGTCCTTTTCCTAAAGATGTAAATGTGTAGATAGAATGCTTTACATAGGATGCACTCTGACTAAAAATCAATATGCGTACAGAAGTAGCTACATGTACTCGTAGAAATGGATAAGTTGGATCTCTCTCTATTCTCTCTCTATTCTCTCTCTCGATCATGTTCCAAACAAGAAAAGATATCCACGTTTTTGCCTGGAACGTTTTACCCTGCAGCCTGTGAACTGTCTGCAATGTAAGCAAAAGAACATAATTTCATTTCGAAAAGAAAGCACAATGAAAATTATCTTCTATTGATAAATAGGTTCCATAAATTATAGACAGATGGGAAATTGTACTTGTTTCAGATTTATTTGTACTATATAATGTACTAATAAATGTGAAACAAGTTTTAAATTTCTGTTTTTGACTTCAATTTCCCGTCTATAATACATGAAACCTATTTACCGATGAATAATTATAACAGTCAGTCAATAGGTCATTATTATAATTAAAATTATCATTGTCTGAAATTTACAGGAAAAAGTAGTAGAGTAGGGAAATGCATTTGGGGAAGAAAACGAAATTCCGTACGTATGTAGTCCTTTACTCCAAGTTTATTTATAACTTCTCGTAAAGCCTTCTCGAAAAGTAAAATGGCTCAGGATGTGGAATAAAATAGTATAAAAGAAATTTCACTTGAACGATCGGTGGAACACGTAAACTGAGTAGACGCTGCCAGTTACTTAGAGATGCAAATGGACTTGTCAAAATTCAGTAGACATTATTTGGTATACCTTCCCACATTGCTGATTTATGAATACACGGAGATAGAATGTTCGAAAGAAAAAAAAAACCGTTCACAAGGGCGCCACCATCTCGGGTTCTATTGATTGACGGTTTGGTCGTGTTTCCGAGCGCATCAACCACTATGGTCATAAGTCTCGTAAGTGTAGTGCACGTTTCCTCGGAAGCCGACAGTCATATTCGCCCGCTGGACGACAGCTCCGGCACCGACCGCGTCGACTTTCGGGCTTTTTCCCAACCAGGTATCTCTCAACCATTTTCCCAACCAGGTATGTCAGCGGGGCACCACTGCGATAGCTCCGCGTCATCCTTGCCACTGCAGAGTCATTTACGTGGAGAACCTGTGGTTCAAGTCTCGACGGTGGCAGATTTTCGACACTAGCTATATGGCTGCGTCGAATTCGTCCTCTGCCTGAAGGAAAAATATAATCACCAGCTGCTCAGATGCTGTTTTTTTCTATCAATATCTGACGAATGTCTGCGTAGTAACACGCGGGCCACGGACCGCGCACGATATTTCCATCCTCATCCTTGACTACTTTTCTTACGACGCACCCACACACTTACTTGTGCAATACACTGCCGTACAAGACGGTCTGCACCGGATCTCAAGTACTCGACGTCTCTTAGGGACCATCCACCTCAATAGAATCATGTATTTCAGAAATCAAACGCCAAATTCCTCATTCTGAGAAAACTGAGAAAAACTCTCTCAATTTATCTGATTTCAACATATTTGTATACATTAAAGCAGTTGATAAACGAATATTTTTATATAAATATGCACTGAACTATTTGTCTATCCTCTTGTAATAATAATCGGCGGCTAATGCGTCTATTAGATTTTGATGTTTGACGGGTTTCTGAAATAAACGATTAGTTGACGCGCTCGGGATTAAAGTCTCTCGCGGACCGGCGCGGGAGATTCGCAGCGTAGGCGGAATGGCCGCAGTGGATATTTCGCGGACACGTGTTGCCTTATGAGCACGTTCAAACCTGCGCGGCAGGCGAGCGTCGCGGCAGCGGATTGGCAGCGTTTTATTACCTGCGGATTTTGGAACGCAGTCGGACGCGTTTCAACCGCTGCCGCTCGAGTTTCGTGGATGTCCGCCTGCCTTCGGGAGTTTTCGCTCCCCTTTGGTTCGATCACCCCTTGCTTTCGTTTATCGGATGAGAAAAACTGTCAACAAACGCTGTCATAAATGTCGCTCCGGTGTGAACGGACCCGCGAATTCCGCCTCCGCGTCTAGCGCGGAGCGTTTCGCGCCGCACCCGCTGCGGATCTCCCGCGCCCGACTGTGAGAGCCTTAACACTCACTGCGCTGGGCCCTTTGGGCACCGCCAATGCTTACGGGTAGGAGACCGAGCGAAGTGGCTCGGGTCGTAGCCTTGGCATTCGGGAGGACCGGTTGCAATCCCCGTGCTGGACATCTGATCGGGGTTTTGGTGATTTACCTCGGCCATGCAGGTGAATGCTGGAGTGGTTTTACTAAAGGCCACTACGGCGTAACCAGCGTTGCTAGACGAATTCGTTAACTACGTGAAGTCACGAAGGTTAAGTGAATTCAAGACTTCGCGGGTTTCTGATTGGGTGACCGACTAAGAACCCGAGATCTGACCCTTAATGCTTAGGAAAATGCCAAATTTACTTAAATTGAAAATATGGGCTAATATTATACATATTTATACAAATTATGACATAGCAACGAAATACATACATACGTAATACTTCCTCATTAGTCGACGAAAGGAAGTAACAAATGCAGTTTTTACTTTAAATAAATTTTGTTTCAATTTTGTAAGCATTTAAGATTAGTTGAATGGTTGTTTTATGAATGTTATGATAATATTGAATGAAAGTTTAATGTTTGTCTTGTGTTCATAGATGTAGGTTTGCGTTCCTAAAAATTTGGTAAATTGTATTATAAGTGAAAATGTGAAAGAATGAGAACAAGAAACCAAAAGTAAAATCGAAGTAAACAGTAGATTTTAAACTGTATGTACTCCTTGTTGCAAATATTTATTATTCCTCACTTTGTTTCAAACCTTGCCAATATATTATCAACAATTGTTTTTTGAAATATAGATAGAGGTTTTGGTATTGGAACACCGCGCAATAGAGAGAATATTTGAATACCGTAATGCATGTAAAGGAATCCTGAAGGGAATTTTACTAATAAAAAATCCAAGAAAATGGATATCAAAAATTACATATTTAAAAACCGATTGTTATTCGTTATTTTCAAAAGTCATATTAGATCACGTTTCGAACCAAAATGAGAAAGACAATCATCTAGAGAAGAACAATCGTAGTTATTGATTTTTAGCATACACTTTTTTATATTTATTTTAAAAATTGTATAAATTGTGTACTGGAGACAAAAAATTCAATTCACAAATCAAGCAATGTTCACAAATCATATTGTCTACAACAAAATCAAGCATACGAGCTTTCTTTACGTATTCTGTCTCAGAGTGAATGCTACACGACGGCTTCATCGAAGCAGACGCGCAGGTTACGTCCAATTTCACCTCAATAAGAGCTCCAAAAATAAAAGATTTCCCCACGGACCCACTAAAGAGTATCGTAAAATCCAGCTTCGTCCTCCTCCAGGAATTGTACGCGTTTAGGGAATGTAACGTTTGCTCCTCAGAAGACTTGAAGCACGCGCTCCGGCCACTTTAGCGCTGGTGCTGCAGCCACTGGACGAATAACTTCTTTGTCAAGGTTTGTTACAGCTCTTGAAAGAAAACCCTGGGAAGTGCCATTGAGTTACTTTGCATTTCACTTCAACGTGTTACCGTCATGTTCTTACATTTTTATTAATTATTTTAATTCAAATAAACTAAATTTTCTTGCAGTATAAAACGTCTATAGTAAAGTTATTGGATGTTTTTTGGATTGGATAACTCTTCTTTCCTCCATTTTATCTATTTTTTTACAGTTTATTGAGCGGTGGAGAAATGCTGAAATTGTGTCTGACCTCGAAATTTACTTTGCCTTTTGCTTCTGGCAACTTTTGTAGATTCCTTACTAATGAGAGAATGCTAACCACCGTTTCAATTTCAAAAATATTATGCAAATTAATCTTATCTCTCTTAGAAATGTGTTCATAATTCTCGAAGTAGTTTTTGAGACGGTATGTGGAAGAGAACAGGTGATACTACATTTTTGTTTTTCGATAATATTCATAATAAATGTTTATAGTTTAAATAACTTTTTAATTCAAGAATATTTAATACAAACTGTTAGTTACTCACAAAAATTCCATATGATTAAAACATTTAACGAGACTATAAATATTCATTCTTAAAATTATTTATACTTCTAGCATTAGATCATTATAATTCGTTCTTATACGATAATTAATACGAAAAAATATGTTTCTGACATCTAAATGCTTTAATGAATGAATGGATAATTGCTACCACTCTCCTATTAAATTAGTTTCTGTCACGAGGACAAAATATTTTTAGCCCTAAACTAGCAATGAACATTTGTAAATTAGACGTGTATTGATCTTTGTACACGACGCAATACATAAACATTTTACCTTACAACAGATCAATGCTGAGGAAATATTTCTTAAAAACCTGTACGTCTAATGGACACTTAAAAATTATGTAACACGATTCACGAGAGAATGTTTGTAAAATAGATTGGTCTTGCTTCGAGTAGAGTTGTGTCCAAATGGTCAAGATCAATTTCTAAAATGTGTACTATGAACAAAGAACAAAAAAAATAATTATTAGTTCCCTTACAGTATGTACATAACTGTAGTAAAATTTTGTAGCATGCCAATCAATAGGGCTGAACAAGGGGAAACAGAGGAAACTTTTTTATTGTTGTGAGAATCAAAATTGCTTAACAAGAGAATGCACAATACGAGAAATACACGTTGTGTCCTGCATTGACCATTTACTGTTATGTCGTCGCTCGTTAAATTCTTAACTTATCATTAAGACAACAAAAGAGTGTATTGACAAAGCGGTCGTAAAATTTTTACTCCATTTTAGTAGCGGAACTGCACTGTCTTAACAAAACATGTTTTTGCGAATATTAAGTACTTGAGATTACACGTATTTAAGAAAAAAGTGTAAAACCTTATCAATATTTTCAACAAACAACAAACTGAACTGCACTCTAAAATTACTTCCCTACAAAAATAAAATCTAGGTTTATTGAACATTGTGAAGTACCTACAGTGAGTTATAAAATTCATTATAGTCATACCTTGGCATATATAAAACAGTATCACAGTTTACCAATAATTTATTTTTAACGACACGCTATGCTTTGAAATAAGAACTTGCTCCAATACATCACGTTTGGATCAAGGGTCAAAAACACCTTTCAAACTTAATAAACAGAATTAGTTACACGCAGGATTATTATTTCTCAGAATTTCAATCAATTTGTTATTTATATTTTATTTGACTTATATATATTTTGCTTATGAGCCAAAAGCATAAAGTTGAAGACGGTACGTAGTCGTATGTTCAAAATAAATAAACGGTGTGTGTTAAACTGCATTATTGATTAATTCCGTGAGATCGATTTCAAGAGAAGGTGTTCTTCCAATTTTGGTCTGGTGGCTAAAAGACGAAAGAAGAGGTTACAAAATAACAATTTTGAATGTTTTTTTTTTATCCAGCCGATCGTCAGTTACAGTTTACGTCCCGATTGGACGCATATTCTACCGTATACTAGACACCCACACACTTGCGGGCTCCTCTGATCTGGGGTCAGCAAAAGCGAGGCCCTCGGTGATAACGCACACTCGTACATGAAAGACAAGGGACAACAAACGTACCCACGGCAGGAGTCGAACCTGCGACCCTTCGGGCCGAAGCGCTGAATCGGTACACGCTCTTAGCCACCTCCACTATGCAGGTCAGCGAATGCTTTATTTGCTTATAAACATATTCTTCCTTTCCTGTAAGGGGAAGGAGTATTTTAGAAAGGTCGAAGTGGCGGTGTGGTGCGTGATTACAAGGTGACTTGTTGTGCTTAATGTTTATAAGCATGACCACAGTGGTTGTCTCGTTATGTCTGCATTCGCTTCGTTAATGTGGCGAAGGTCATCTCGCTCTTCGAGAAGAGTAAAAGCCGGTCTGTCGGTTTGCTCAATGTCCAAACCCAAATGAATGGCCGTTTTGACTCGTTTTTTTCTTGATGCAGGTTATATAAGAGTTAGAGTAACGTTCCCTGACCCATACATTGGCAAGTTGTAGGGTTGTTCCATGAACACAGACGCACATATCAAATTTTAAATTCACGTATTTATTCCATTATGAGATTAAATTTATTATTTTTTCTATTTTTTCTATATATGCGTATTGTTATAAGACTAAGAACTTGACATTTTAGGAGATAATATTTTATCACTGTGTCAATACAGCAGGGTTTATTCACGGAATTTTCATAATAATTTTAATATATTTTACTAAAACTGAATTAAATATTTATCAGGTACGATGTGTTCAATAATGTAGATAAATGTTAAATTATCTCTTTGAGTCTACCTGGCTAATCCCTTCAGCGGTTCTTCTAGCAGAACTTCATTTATTTTAATTATGAGTTCTAAAGTTTTTAGTTCTTCTACATTCCGGTAGTTGACTCATTGGTAACTCTAGTTGGAAATGTGCTTTAACACATTTCCATCTTCAACAATCATCTTCAAACTCCAAAACCTCAAATATTGTTATGTTAGCAGTTGGCTCTTATCTCCTAGAATTTCATGGTTCCTTTTCGAAAGCTGAACTTTCAACGATGTTGAATGATTTGAGTAAATTTATTCGCACAGGCCAGATCTATATGAACAGCGGTTTTGACGCCGGCGGCCATTCTGACGTAGAAAAGGTAAGAGCGCACTGGTGGACTATATCGCATGTTGGGTAAGAACACAGCAGGTCTCTCCGCGATACAAGAAACGAATGAAAGATCCCGGAGAAAAATATCATAATTTTATTATAAAATTCCGATTGAAGGATTCCGCGACCTCTCAACTGAGGAGCTGGCCAAATTCGCATTCCGCTTCGGTCATCCAAGCCGAGCCCTCAGGCACAAGGCACGAGAAGAAATGCCCTCTCTCGGAGGCCACGGGCAGCAACGACGTGGAGGAGGGGCGCGAAGACCCAAGGCAACGCAAGACAACGGGACGGGAGAGGGAGGAGTGGGGTGGCGGTGAGAATTGCGAGAAAGGGGTGCGGGGTTGAGGGATGGGTAAGTGAGGGTCAGCGGGGAGGGGCGGGGTGGGGAGGAGAGGGGCGGGGTGGAGCGAGCGGGCGGGGCGGGGGCGGGCGGCGGGGCGGGAGCGGGGCGAGCTGGCGGAGCGGCGTGAGGCGGCAGTGAGGGCGGCTGAGCCGGCTGTGAGGCGGCGTGAGGCGGCGTGAGGCGGCGTGAGGCGGCGTGAAGGCGGCGTGAGGCGGCGTGAGGCGGTCGTGAGGCGGCGTGAGCGCGTGAGGCGGCGTGAGGGCGGCGTGAGGCCGGCGTGAGGCGGCGTGAGGCGGGCGTTGCGGCGGCGTGAGGCGGGGAGGCGGCGTGAGGGCGTGAGGCCGGCGTGAGGCGGCGTGAGGCGGCGTGAGGCGGCCGTGAGGCGGCGTGAGGCGGCGTGAGGCGGCGTGGGCGGCGTGAGCGGCGTGAGGCCGGCGGTGAGGCCGCTGAGGCGGCGTGAGGCGGCGTGAGGCGGCGTGCCGGCGGCTTTTGAGGCGGCGTGAGGCGGCGTGAGCGGGCGTGAGGTCGGGCGTGAGGCCGGCGTGAGGCGGCGTGAGGCGCGTGAGGCGGGCGTGAGGCGGCGTGGAGGCGGCGTGGGGGCGGCGTGAGCGGCGTGAGCGGCGTGAGGCGGCGTGAGGCGGCGTGAAGGCGGCGTGAGGCGGCGTGAGCGGCGTGAGGGCGGCGTAGGCGGCGTGAGGCGGCGTGAGGCGGCGTGAGGCGGCGTGAGGCGGCGTGGAGGCGGCGTGAGGCGGCGTGAAGTCGGCGTGAGCGGCTGAGGCGGCGTGAGGCCGGCGTGAGGCGCGTTGAGGCGGCGTGAAGGCGGCGTGAGGCGGCGTGAGGCGGCGTGAGGCGGCGTGATGGCGGCGTGAGGCGCGTGAGGCGGCGTGAGGCGGCGTGAGCGGCGTGAGGCGGCGTGAGGCGGCGTGAGGCGCGTGAGGCGCGTGAGGCGCGTGAGGCGGCGTGAGGCGCGTGAGGCGGCCGTGAGGCGGCGTGAAGGCGGCCGTGAGGCGGCGTGAAGGCGGCGTGAGCGGCGTAGGCGGGGCGTGAGGCGGCGTGAGGCGGCGTGAGGCGGCGTGAGGCGGCGTGAGTTGCGAGAAGGGTCGTGGAGGGTCGGTAAAGCAGGGGCGGGGGGTGGAATGCCAAGGCCTTCGGCGGGGCAGAGCGGGCGAGGAAGAGAGCGAGGCGGTTCGGGCGTCGAGCGCAGGTGGCGGCAAGAGGGCCTGGCGGCTGCCTTTGGCCTCTCGCGCGTCGCGTCGCATTGCGCCTGCGCAGAGATCGCTGGTCATCCGCGTGAGCATCCATCACTGCCCGCCCCGAACCCGCTCCGCACCAAGCCGCCCCGCCCGCTCCGCTCCAGCCACCCCGCCGCCTCGTCGCGCCGCCCGATAAAGCGTCGCCGCCCTCTGCGCCCGGTCCGCGACAACCACGCCCAGGGCGTTCCTTTTTAGTTAGAGCTGTGCCCCTGCAGGATGGCTCATAGTTCCCGTGGCTAGTAGTCTCCGTGGTGCAATCCCGGTTTTGATTCTCGGTCGAGGTAAAGATAGAGGTAAAGAGTTGTTGCTTTCCTTTCAATTCGGCTCAGTTTCTGTGGCTTTATGACAAAGAAAATCTCAGGCAGGAAGTATTTGCTAGGGACAGGTGAAAATAATGTCATATTCCCCACATGCCTCCCTTCCCCCCGCCATTGTGGGAATTAAACTAAGTCCAGTTAAAGGGAACACTGTATGCTTATTATTGGAATTGGAAATGGAAATCGTATATACAAATGTATATACATTTTTAATTACTGTGTACTTGCAGTGGTGAAGCCAAAACTGAAAGGTTTCTAAAGCTCGATATTGTAAGTACAATTTTTAGTGAAGTGCAGTTCTGCCACTTCGACATTTTTGTCGATTTAATTTAAATATTTCGACGCCACAATTATTTTTGGTTCCACAATGATCTCGCAAATTAAATCAAACAGCTGATTATCGAATTAATCTTAGAATCATCTTTTTTTTTAAAAAAAAGTCTTCAATTTACACTTAATGTACTTAAATGAATGTACTATAATTAATGGGGTTTGGGGTTATTTCTTGGTCCTCGCTTTCGACTTCGAGCCAAGGATATAGTGTCAGTTTTCCTTGCATTGTCCCAGTACACGTTGCTGGGTGACGATGAGAAATTTCACTTCTCAGGTTGAGAAGATTGGACGACATGGGGATGACTACGTGCAAACCACACGTACCTCCTTAACCCATGGCAGTGATACCGGGACGTCGCCAGTTGGCTTGAGCCCGTTCACGAGCTGTCGCGCTAAGTACATTAATACTATAATTAATACTATAATACAGAATATTAGCATAGTGAAAGTTAGTGATCGTACGTAATAGTGACCAATTAATTCCAACCTCTGCAGTTAATGAGACACTATAACAATTAAACACACAAGTAGTCCTGTAGAGGTATTACCTCAGAAATATTTATTTCATAAGTTGTTTTTTCATGTACTCTTATCGAATTAACATGTTTTTATTTTGCACTTGGCTTCACTCCACGGTGACACCATTCAAACCTACTTGTAGATTAATGTCGCTAAAAAGACAGAAACGCGGAATTTTGAGACATGAAATTTTCACAAGTATGATCAATTCATGGCCGAAGTGGCTAAGAGCTCAACTCTATGTTCCGAAGGGTCGCGGGTTCTAATCCCGCCTTGAGCATGCTTGTTCCTCATGTACGTATTGTAGCGCAAGGCCATGTGTTCTACTGACCCCAGATCGGTGGAGCCCGCAAGTATGATGGTGGTCTATGGTCTAAGATCGATTACGGGTTCCATCGGGATGTAAACGGAAACCGGCTGTCGGATGGAAAACAAAACAGAAAAAAAGGATAAATTCAGGAACTACTAACGTGAAAAGGACGTCCAAATGAGTAGGATAAAGAAAAACTCTCCAAACAAAAAAACTTACAACACCACATTTTCGAGATGAAAGCCGTTTTCCAATGGCAGTGGGCTGGTGGTGGTGGTGGTAGATCGCGCTCTCGACGCCTTCCTGGAATCGAAGGCAGGACTTACGCATTTCTCGACTCATCCTCGTGTGTTCAAGAAGGCAACCGGGATAGGAAAGGAATGCAGGCACTCCGACATTCACGAACAGAAGAGATTTTACGTTGAAAAGTAGTGTGTGCAGTTAAGAGCGCTATCAAATTACCGTGAACATTTTCGCAAGGTGAAATGTGACTGTTTCGAAAAACTCGTTCCAAAATTAGCGAACCTGCTTTCGTTGCTGTATAAAGTCAAGAGGATTGCAATGTTTACTAGCAGTTCCTCGGTCTTCGAACCTAAGTTCATAATATTTTAGGACACAAATTCTGAACCGTTTCGCCATCTTTAAAGTGTCAATGGTCTTTGAATAACAAGCACGTTGTAGTTTGAATCTTGACGAATTTGACAGTTGTGTTTTTGCCTACCCCTACGACTTAGCATCAAGTTGAATATACACTAACACACATTTTATGAGAGAGAGAGTGAGGGGGAGCTAGAGAGAGATAAAGAAAGGGATAGAGCGAGAGAGAGGATGGTACAAAGATGACAAATGTTATTTTATGCTCGCCAAAACGCAAATTAATTAAATATTTACTTTAAAGTAACGCAATAAAACATATCTTTCTGAAGTTGCTTCAAGTCAGACACGACTGAAGGCCTGAGATTACCCTTAATTGTATTAAAAAAATTGAAATTAAAATATAAATGTATATAACAGTCTGAAACCTTTTTAGGGTAGTAGCGAACAAATTAGTATTATACAGTCAGGCTTAAGCTTAGAATTCAAGATAAAAAACAATATTACACCGATAAATAAGTAAGTAGCTTAGATAATGTAGGAGGTAATCAGCCTCACGTAATCAAACGCGAAATATTGTATCGCTGAGTTCCTAAGACAGATCGTCGTCAGGAAAGAAAAGTTGTTTGCTTGGAGATTCATTTCTAAGCCTTGGTCCTTGGCATCGATTGCGATTCTCATTGAAATTCGTACATTTTCTTTCTATGTAGAGCTTTTATGCAGCCGACAGCCTGTTACCCTTCACGTTGCGGTGGAATGCACATTCGACCCTACACTAGGTCTGAACACACAGATCACAAAACAAAGGTCGTATTTAATTCTATCATTCACATCAACATTAGCGTGATACTCCGATACCACACAAATTCCACAATCGCATTTAAAATACCACCATCCAACGAACAATACAGCGCCTTCTGAAATACACGGGAAGTCAGTGGTTTCTTCATTGAGAGTACATTCTAACCAGTGGCGGATCCAGGGGGCCATGCCCCTCCCCAAAGACCTAGAGTTATCGTTTGTTACCCCCCTCTGTTGGACAAAATTGATTTAAATATTTATTAATGTTAGAATTATGGAATTGTTTAAAAAATAATATTGCACTCCTATAGTATCACGAATACACTACACAGATAATATACAATATATTAACAAATATGCTTATTACTTTTTTAAATCTATGATTTCCCCTGTCCCAAATGAGCGACTGAATTCAACCGTATATTTCAGCCCAACAACAGCGTGATTCTACAATACTTCCCACAATCACGTAGCAATCATTGTACCCAGTAGAGTTTCCAAGGGGGGGAAGTCATGTCCTCCTCTCCAAACACCTAGAGATTTTGTTTCTTACCTTCATTTGTTTGGCAAAATTGATTTAAATATTTATTTATGTTAGAATTATGGGAGTGGATACCAAATCGAAGAAGATACAGGGGAAGATCGAGAAGAACATGGAACATGGCAATAACTGAAGCCATGGAAAAAAAGATAAATGGAAGAAAACGATGTATGTGATAAAGAGGCATGGAAATTGGGATGCGGAAAACGGACAAGGCTGTAAAAAACCGCTAAATAGATAGAATTATGGAATTATTTAAAAAATAATATTGCACTCCTATAGTATCTCGAATACACTAGAAAGATAATATACAATATATTAACAAATATACTTATTTTTTTTTTTTAAATCTATGATTTCCCCTGTCCCAAATGAGCGACTGAATTCCACCGTATATTTCAGCCCAACAACAGCGTGATACTACAATACTACTCACAATCACGTAGTAAAGATCGCCGTCCAGCAAACAATACAGCGCCTTCTCAAATACCCGGAAAGTCAGTAGTTTCGTCATCGAGAGCACATTGTACCCAGTAGAGGTTCCAAGGGGGGGGGAAGTCATGTCCTCCTCTCCAAACACCTAGAGGTTTTGTTTCTTACCTTCCTTTGTTTGGCAAAATTGATTTAAATATTTATTTATGTTAGAATTATGGGAGTGGATACCAAATCGAAGCCCCCACCGCTTGCCCGCCGATGTCGCTTTGCCATGTGTCGCTTCCAACCGGCGGGGAGTCGGGCGTCCTCGCCGTTGCATCTCGATGACGAAACTACTGACTCACCGGAAGCCGTTGAGAAGGCGACTGTATTTATTGTTTGTTGGACGGACGATCTTTAGCTAGCTGATTGGTGGGGTTAGTATTGTAGTACCACGCTTGTTGTTGGGCTGAAATTATACGGTGGAATTCAGTCGCGCTCATGCGACAGGGGAAATCAGTAGATTTAAAAAAGAAAACAGAATAAGTATAGTTTTGTTAAATATATTGTTATATTATCTGCCTATGTATTCAGGCATACTATGGAGGCTATTATTTTGAAATTCATATTATCTATTAGCGTGTACACCTTCTTCCGATCAATTCTGTGTTTTTAACATGTTCTCATCTAGGCTTTTTGCCATTCATGTCTTACTTCTATTCTTCATTATCCACTCCATAACTACTATATATTATAACATTGCCCAGAAGTAAGAAATTTGTGTTGGGTTCCGACTTCGACATGCTTCCCCCTGACTCTTGACAATTTGGATTTGGCGTCGTACACGTTTGGCTATACGGGAATCCAGTCGGATCATTTGGTGATATGAATAATTTCAAAAAAAAAATGAAGCACTAATTTGTTAATAATATTGATATATTATCTTTGTAGGTATTCGTGTATACCTACAGGAGGGCAATATTCATTTTATTAAATAACCATATTCATAATTTCTATCTATTAGCGGTTCTTACAAGGCCTTGGCCGTTTTCCGCATACCCATTTCCTGCCTCTTTATCAACAACATCGTTTTCTCCATTCCCTTTTTTCCATGCGCTTCGTTATTGCCATGTTCCATGGCTTCTCCGCGTCTTCCCCCCTGTATCTTCTTCGATTTGTTTATCCACTCCCCATAATTCTACATAAATAAATATTTGAATATCAATTTTGCAAACAAAGAGGTAAGATTACAAAACCACTAGGTGGTTTGAGGAGTAGGACATGACTTCCCCCCCTTTGGACCTCTACTGGTACCAATGTGCTCTCAGACCGAAACTACCTGACTTTCCCGGATTGAGAAGGCGCTGCTATTGTTTGCTGGACGGCGAGCTTGCTACGTGATTGTGAGGTTATATTGTAGTATCACGCTTGTTGCATTGAGGCTGAAATATACGGTGGATAAGTCAGCTCATTTGGGACCAGGGGAAATCATAGATTTCAAATAAGCATATTTGTTAATGATTATTGCTATATTATCTTTGCTAGCTGTTTCGTGAACTATAGGAGTCGCTAAATTTTTTTAAACAATTTCATAGATTCTACGAATTAATATTTAAATCAATTTTGTCCACAAGGGAGGTAACAAACGATTAACTCTAGGTCTTTGGCAGGGCATGGCCCCCCTGGATCCGCCACTGGTTAGAATGTACTCTCAATGAAGAACCACTGACTTCCCGTGTATCTTGGAAGCGCGCTGTGTAATTGTTCGTTGGCATGGTGGTATTTTTAAATGCCCGATTGATGGACATTTGGGTGGATTATGCGCTGATCGATCCCTAATCTTATGGAATGTCTCAGATGAAATCGCCGGCTATTGTTGATGATCACTTCGCTTTGTGTTCAACCTAGTGTAGGTCAAGAATAGTGGATTCACACCGTCGACGTTAAGGTCCCCAATCGACTATACCCTCCAGCTGCTCCTGTCCTCGCTAGTAAAAGGTCTCTCTCATAGCCAAGATAATACGATTTCATGTCTCAGAACGCCTGATGCTCCAAGGAACCAAGAGATATCTTAGTAGAACCTATCATCCTCCTACAGCGCAGGAAACAACTTTTCTTTCCTACGATCCGTCTGTCTTAGGAATCAGCGATACATTATTTCCGTTTGATTGACGTGAGGCTGATTCTACCTCTCTCTTATCAAGCTTACTACTTATTTATCGGTTGTATATTGTTTTTATCTTGAACTTAGCTTAAGCCTGACTGTATAATACTATTGTTTCGCTTACTACCCAAAAATAGGTTTCAGACTTTATATACATTTATATTTTAATTTCAGATTTCTTATTAATACAATTAAGGGTATCTCAGGCTTCATCGTGTCTGACTTAAAGCAACTTCAGAATAGATATGTTTATATTGCCGTTACTTTAAAGTATATTAATTAATTTGCGTTTTGGCGAGCATAAATACAACATTTGTCATCTTTGCTACCATTCCTCTTCTCGCTCAATCCCTTTCTTTACTCCTCACTCCCTCTAGCTCTCCTCCTCTCTCTCTTCATAAAATGGTGTGTTAGTGTGTAATTCAACTGATGCTAAGTGTAGAGGTAGGCAAAAACACAACTGTCAATTCTCGAAGAATTCCAACATACAACGTGCTTGTATTCACAAGACATTCATGCACTTTAGAAGTCAGGCGACGGTTCAGATTTGTGTCCTAAATATTATGAAACTGGGTTCGAGACCGAGGAACTGCTAGGTAAAACATTGCATCCTTTGACTTTATTACAGACGAACGAAGCAGGTTCGCCTAATTTTGGAACGAGTTTTTCGAAACAGTCCACAATGTCACCTGCGAAAAAATTTCACGGTTAATTGATAGCGCTTTACTGCACCCACCATACTTTTCAACGTTAAAATCTCTTCTGTTCTGCGTGAATGTCGGAAGTGCCTGCCTTCCTTTTCCTATTCCCGGTTGCCTTCTGAACCACGAGGAGTGAGTCGAGAATATGCGTTAAGTCCTGCCCTTTCGATTCAGGAAGGCGCGATGGGAGCGCGATCTACCACCACCACACCAGCCCCACTGACCATTGGAAAACGCTTTCATCTCGAACAAATGTGGGTTGTTGTAAGTTTTTTTTGTTTGGAGAGTTTTCTTTATCCTACTCATTTGGACGTCCTTTTCACGTTAGTAGTTCCTGAATTTATCCTTTTTTTCTGTTTTGTTTTCCATCCGACAGCCGGTTTCCGTTACATTCCCGATGGAACCCGTAAAATCGATCTGTAGACCATAGACCACCATCAACTTGCGGGCTCCACCGATCTGGGTCAGTAAACACATGGCCTTGCGCTACAAATTACGAACATGAGGAACAAGGCAGGCTTCAAGGCGGATTAGAACCCCGCGACCCTCGGAACAGAGAGTTGAGCTCTATAGCCACTTCGGCCATAATTGCATCAACTTGCTGAAAATTTCATGTCTCAAATTCCGCAGTTTCTGTCTTTTTTAGCGACATTAATCTACAAGTAGGTTTGAATGGTGTCAACCGATGGAGCTGAAGCAAGTCAAAATACACATGTTAACAAGAACATTGAAAAAAACAACTTATGAAATAAGATATTTCTGAGGTAATACCCTCTACAGAACTACTTGTGTGTTTAATTGTAAATCCCTCTTCTCCCCTTTTTTTTTTTTTTGGG
>BOPP01000058.1:3751535-3765443 GCA_017312745.1 Gryllus bimaculatus | reverse complement strand
CCGCTCGTCCAGCCCCCCCGCAGACAGATGTCTCCCCGGCCGCTCACTCGCCTCAGCGCGTGGAGATGGAATATTTTAACTCGGTGAATATGCTGTGTCCCGAACGGATTCTTTCCGCAATCAAGACGGACGGTGCGTGAAGGGGTGTTGTCGGTCGGGTAGCTTTAACACGTTCGCCGAGTTGATTTCATTACTCTGGCAGTCAGCTGCCGTGCTTACGTTTGTTGAAACTATAGGTGTCAACAGGGGAAAGCGTTAGAGAGCGCCTGCCTCTTCTACACGCTCATCGATTGGATTATTACTGATCAAGAGGTACGGTCTAAATTCAGAAAATGTTAATGATCCCTAAAATACATATATAATTTCTCTAAAGTTTTCCCTGTACAGTATTTGAGTAACTTCAAGTGTGCGGATATTCGGATGTGCGGATCCGTTACTCAAGGCTTAGACTACTTCTCGTACACCAACAGAGACAAATGAGGTGTCATTTAATGCGTCTCGATCTCCTGATGGGGAACTAATAATTTGTTTTAGGATCCGGCCGTCAGATTCAAAGAAATTTACAAAAAACTATATTTCGTGATTTGACGCTACGATCATAGTGACTATGCCGAAAACTGAATCAACGCTACGTAAACATATCTATGTACGTAGCGTTGATTAAACGTCAGTACCCCAACGCAATTTTCGCTCCATATACCATAATTTTCTTTCATGTAATTGGCAACCCTGATGTTAACATCTTCACGTGAACAATTGAATTACCAAGTGATTCGAACTGGATATTTAAATTTAATTTTCATTCGTATCGCATTTTTAAAAATAAATTGCGAAAACCTACGAATAGTATTGCACTGAAACGTATTAAATTTGAAGAATTCCTTGTGAATACGGAGAAAAATCAACTGCGATAAATGCTAGAGAATTAATGAATGTTCTTACGTTCGACTTGTCAGTTTTATGTTCTTAGCTCTGCAAGTACAGATTCCCAAATGAATGTGACCCACAACGTATTCTTATTTAACTTAACTAACATCTTATTCACATAAACATACAAGACAGTCGCCTTTAATGTTTATACTAATTCGCATACAAAACGATTAATAGAGCAATTGCAGGAGTAGGAGAAAACAAAAAAATAGACTCAGTTTGTGAAGTTCTTTTCAACAATTCAAATCTCTTCAAAAATTAGGGAAGAAAAACATTGAAGTGCGAAGCAAATCCTGTGAAGAATCACATGTAATTGTAAAAGATGTTGCAACAGAATTTTTGGAACGACAATGGAATGACCTGTATTTTCGCATTTAGCATTTACACTAATGCAAACTTGTGCTTATTTGCAAAAAAACGTTAAAATGTTACTGTACTAAAATCTAACTCTTCGCGTCATCAATACCTACAAGTCTTTGTTACGGCGATTATAATTTTGAAATTGCAGTATTACCTGTTCATATCCCTTATAGCCATGTAAGGCCACATATGGATGTTGGAACTTTTGAACGGGAGTATAACATTATCAGATACTACAGTTCATTTGTAAGTCCACAGCCAGATACTGAAATAACGTATTTGAACAAATCTTGGCATGGGAGAAATGAAGATTGAAACAAATTTTCAACCCATGAAACTATTCTTAAAACGGTTTACTGCGTTGGCAACGCCACATTTTACTACTAGTTAATACCATAACAGTACACAATCGATAGTTTCCATCACGCATATGTATTTAATTTGCGCCATTAAGAAACCCAAACTAAATTCGTTTAAAACGTTGTCTGTCTGTAATGTATTCTACATTGTGCGTCTCTTGTTTAAATTTCTTCGTATTCCCACAGTTCAAGGTCCGTTTTTTGTATGTAAATCCATCTTTCATAAAAATTATCTATAATGAACAAGGATAATTAAATATACACATGCAGTCGCTTATCTTCCATTAAAAAGACCTCGTGTGTCTGGATAGTAACATCTAGAAGAGCAGTGCAGTGGCCGCTGGCGTTGTGATTGGCGCGCTCACATCCCGAGATTGGATTCATGATTTCAAATCTAGATACTGGTAGAGGTGGCTCAGGGCATCAACTGATAACACTGCAGTGCCTCTGACCGGGAGGTCCTACGTTCGAGTTCCGACGATGGCAGGATTTTCGACTAGCTTGTCAGCTAGGTCGAATTCATTCGCTGTATGGCGGAGAATTCTAGCAGCCGACGTTCTGATCGGTAGTTTTCCGTGTTTTTTTCGATCAACACCAGGCAAATGCTGGAGCAGTACTCTAACAATCGGGTCACGGACGGCGCGCACCGTTCCTTCTTCTTGCTTGTCCTATCCTCACTCTCACATACACTTTCACTAACTTGCACACCACCGAACATGCCTAAGTGCGTAAGTAAGGCTAGGACAAGGAAGGAAAAGGAAAGATCGCGCGTAGTTCGCGACCCTTCTGTTAGGGTACTGCTCAGACATTTGCCTGATGTTGATTGGAGAAACCACGGCAAACTACAGATCAGAGCAGCCAGAATTCTCCTCCAGACAGCGAAAATATGTAGCTGAAAAGATAGTGTCGAAAATCTTGTCACCGGCGGGATTTGAACCTAGGACCTTCCGATCAGAGCCACGACACTGATATCAGATGATGCCCTGAGCCACCTTCCACGGTGCCCATAGTTGAGATGCTATCCGAGCATTAACTGTGGATTTAAAAAAACTGTAAAAGCTGTTTATCAGAATAGTTAGTCTGCAAAATTTTCTTCTGGCATTTTCCTGATAGCCCAGAATTTAACACAGATACAGAAAATTCACAATCTTCAGCAATCTAAACTAGGACACAAACAGCTCACTAATTGCGTATTCATGGACTACATGATTACACCGATCACTAATAATACATTATTTCTCCAATAATGTATACATAATTTTCCAAGGCCAAAATAAAGGTATATTGTGAACCAAATAACACATTAAGTTTATTACAATATTTTTATAATTCTATTAAAATATTTCTAATATTTTCTTACTTTGTAAATCAGATGTGTTTTGATTCAATTACAATGTAAAAAAAGAATCTATCTTTATCACCATAATTTCAATTTCTCTTGTATTACAGACTACCTACATTCTTCATTTTTCTATTGTCTTCCAACAATTTGTATTCTTTAGTGTTTCTCAAAAACTTTACATGATTATATCACATGAATTACTGAATCTAAAATTCGGTTTTACAGTGATTAATACATCGAGACGTCGAGACGATAGCTTTTGAAAGTAATTTGATTTTCACATGAAGGCAACACATGATGCACATGGCATGCAAATGAAGGGAACCTCAACCAATTTTCTATTATTTCTACAAATGTATCTCGGTGTAATATTTATCACTTGATAGTATTATTAATCCAAGCATTTGGCGTGCACGATTTCAATTTTTCAAACTTCGTCTACAAGTGTTTGCACTACGCTAATTGGCTCAACTTTCTGGACTTGTGGCTTCTGGCGCGATTCAGAAACAGTGTGTAAATAAAGCTGCAAATGCGGCTTTGGTGTGACGGTTAGCGTACCGGACTGTTATTCCCAAGCTCGCGGGATCAAACCCGATCGAAGCCGTGGTTATTTAGGGCGACAAAATCCTTCGCACGCCTTCCTTCGAAAGGGAAGTAAAGCCGGCTGCCCCATGTTAGTAGATTTACTAGCATGTTAAAGATCCTCAAGTCTAAATGACGCCTCTGAGCCAAATTCAAAATTGCCTGTTTCTCACCCAAGAAATACCTTTCTCCGCTATTTGGTGAAAGGAGCGTTGCGAAATTGGCGTGGTCAGACGGAAGAGCGGGCCAGATGGCCCGAGTTTCGCCACGTAAAATAAGGCAAATTCAATTCAATTCAAATTAGAGGGATATGAGCTACCCTGCGTCCCGGTGCATTCGCACAGCCTGGAGCAGTGCATCAAAATCTCGAGAGGAACGCGGGTAAGGGGCTCCTATCCCGGAACTAACGTTCCTCGGGGTGGAATCCAGGAGTGCAGGCAAAGGGGTCGTTTCCCCGACATTTTCTTGTTCAGCCGAGCGCGTGAAATGCCATAGAGTTTGTCGCTCTCCGCGTGTCTGCTGACAGACGCAGTTTCGTCTACAAATTACGTCACGCTAGTATGCCTGCTGAGAATGACGCCTATGTTGAAATAATCTCATCGTGTTGACGGAAATATTGAGTTTCTTTTTTTTAATAGCGCATCGACTTTTGGTTTTGCAGTACGAAATTTGAAAAGTACGTTAAACTGAAAACATATTAATTAAAATGTATAGTCATTTAGACCTTTGAGAAAGAAATTTCGGTACTTTCTTTATATTTTATTTCCTTAAAAAATTCCATAAATTATTTTTTATAAAAATCAAAAACTAATAATTTTCAAAGTTTCTACTACTCGGTACATCCTTTTTATCATAAAAATATTCGAAACTATCAAACCATTTTTTTGTAATTTGACTCAAGTAATGTAGTCATTTTGTGCACAGACCGATAGCCTATTAAATAAAAAATTATAGTAAATAGGCTTATTATTTGGGATCTCATTCAACAAAAATCTGGTACACCACGTACTCAAAAAAGTGAGAGCGTTATGTCCTTCAGCACTAAATTCTTGGTAGAGTTGTTTGGTGCCATCTGTTAATAACGGACAATGCGAAATAACCTTTTATAATTTTACTTCATTGGATCATATGATCAACCTCATTTCTACACCAACAAGGTACGAAAAAACCGAAAGTATATAAATATTTTATATATTTCAAAAACATTTTGAAAATTTGTTATCATTCCATTTACCTGTACACTTCATTTGAAACAACAAAATTAGTAACGTAGTAATTTCAGTCTGCAACCGAGTGAATTTTAATTATAGTTTGCAAAATATTTTTCTGTCCTACGAGGATTGTTCCGATTATATTCTTCGGCCTTCTCAGATCTCTTTTGACAGGTGGATTATATTCAATTTTTAGGAAGTCTTTCTGGAGGCATATGAATATTTTCCCTCGATTTTCCTTTATGGTCCTTTCTCTCCAATGGCCTTTTCGGTTATTGGTTGCATCGCTACTTCGTCCCTTATTGTCTGTTTCGGATTTCTTCTTCTCTGAAGAAATCTTCCTCAGACTGGTATGAGAAACTTCATTTCTCAGGTTTCTTTCTTTTAGGTGTTTATTTCGAAGTGTCCATGTTTCCACTGCTTATAGTAAAGTGAGAACTTTGGCCTTATAAAGTTTTAATTGTATTTCCTCTCTTGTTCTTCATTTTGTTTGAATGATTATGCCTCATTTTTGTTGATAAGTATTAATTTTTATGGATGTATTCTTATCTTCTCCATAAGACATGTCACAATTTACGAAGTTAAAATATTTCTATCGTGTTATAATCAATTCAATATTATTTAGCTGAAAGATTATCGTCTTTTAGCGGTGAAAATAGCCGGGCCATTTGCATAATTGTTCCTGATTACTTTTCTCTGATTTAGCGACTCACTTGCGATCACATCATACGGCAGAAACTGAATCTAAAGATAACAGTCGGCACTACGACAGTCTTCTTTCTTCCGTTCCTCTGATAGTCTTCTTACGTTTTGTTCGTTCCGATTGCTTTCGATTGCGATTCCTTTTCTACCTGATGACGTAATAAATGAGCCACAAAACGTTGTTGCCACCAATTTCCTCAGTAAATGTGAATGTTTTAAATTATTTGATTGTATATAAATATATTGGAAACCAATCCTCATTCTAAATGTGATTTTATGTTGATATTCAGATTGTTTCATGCTACTAAAATGTTACCGCAGCCAAAAAGCTTAAAAAAATGTTTTCGAGTTCATGAACAAAAAAGTTACTTTTACGGGTAAAAATTACCTTTGCGTGCGCAAAAAACAACAACAAACGTTTCCGTGGATTTAAAAATGCATCAATACTTTATATTCTATATATTATACCATAGTAAGAATGAAAATATAAATGGATTTGTAGTCGTAGATAGGTTTTATTCTGTTTTCAGTCATCGGTGTTAAAAGAAACATTCCAGGTTGCAACCTGCTTTCCTAAGAAGCATTTTTGGTGCTGTGCCTAGCCACAGTATGAGCGCAGTCCCTAATTATACTGTCTTCTGAAGTTGAAAATTAGGGTCTAAGAATAAAAACAGAGGCTTTTCCGACGTTATATAACGTTTGAAATTTCGTGTAAATTTTGACTTGCTCGGATATCACTCTCCAGCATTCCATACACGGGATCCAAGGAGTCATTAAACTCGATCAGCAGTACAAAGGAATGTGAATACTCGATCACACCTTTTGACACAAACCGTATTTCATTTCGGACGGTAGGAGATCTTTTTCTAAAATATAATGTAATCTGATTGGAGATATACGAGTATATTACTTATGTTGTTTTTAAATTTGTAGCCGTATGAGATGCGCAGTATTTAACTCGTTTTTTAGAGGAATGTAGCTATTAAAGGATCATGCATTACTCACAAGTAGTGTAGTGTAGACGGCATTGCGGGTTCTCCGCGCATGATGCTGTAATGTAGCACTAATGTAGCCTCGCGAGCGATTTTCACAGTGAGTCAGCTTGGAAGTGCGTTTGTGGATCCGATCGGGAAATTCATTTCGGCCAATAGCGAATCGCTTTATACGCTACGTCCAGGATTCCCACTACGACCCATTGATTTCTTTTCGTTTGTTATTTTCTGTTCGGACGGTAGTCTTCAAGTACTCGATCGAAGCAGTGAATTTTTAAGAGCCAAACATTCTTCGTACGCATTCCTTCGGAAGGGAAGTAAAGCCGGCTGTCCCATTTTAGTACATTTACTTGCACGGAAAAGATCCTCTAGCCTAAATGACGCCTCTGAGTTAAATTCAAAATGCCAGTTTCGTCGCCCAAGAAATACCTGCATTCTTCGTTAGTTGGTGAAAGGAGAGTAGCGAAATTTGTGTGGTCAGACAGAAGAGCGGGCCTGATGGACCGTGTCTCGCCATGTAAAATGAGGCATCAATTGACTCGATTCCATTCCATTCAGATTGATGATCGATTCCATTTCATTCGGTTCGATTCCATTCCATTCGGGTCGATTCCATTCCATTCGGATCGATTCCATTCCAGTCGATTCGCGTTCAATCCATTCCATTCAATTCAATTTGATTCGATTCCATTCCATTCGACTCGATTCAATTCAACAGATTGTGCACCGCTAAGAACTGGCGAAAGGCCGCGGGGGAGCACGGCGCCTGCACGTCGGCCTCCGAGACGCAGAACCCTCCGCAACGACGTGGACTTCAACGCTCGTGGAGAGGGCCCGCCGATGCCACCGTCGGAATGACAAGCACGTCGCCCCACGGCGCTCCGCCGATGATCTGGACCGATCACGCGTAATCGCCCATATGCGTCGTTTTGTTCGCCCGCGGGAGACATGTGGAACACTGGAGCGAACATGCTTTGAGGATGAATGTCTTCATATCGTTAGATTGAACTGATTCTCAGCTTCATTTTCTTCTCTTTGGAGCAGAAGGGCGGAGCAGATATTCCTTAGACGTTGCTTACGTAATTTTTTTTTCCCGAGAAGCAATGCCGCTGGACATGCTTTATTGGCGCAATGACTCTTAGATCCAAGGGCTTACGCTGCACGCTGGAGAATTTTTCTGTACATTAAAGGTTATGACATCGTATATCCTGTAATGAACATGGCTAACAATGGTTATGGTCGATATGGAAACTTGCATTAGAAACTGATTGCTGTCAACTAGCTTAGGTTACAAGAACCACGCTCTCCAGCAATTGGCCCGCTACTCCAACTGCCGTTGGAAAATGAGTATGTGATAATGGCATATTTTTTCTCTTTTGCCACGATCAAAACTCTTCTTATTTTTCCAGACTAAAACATGTTCTGACTTCAGATATTAAATTATAAAAAATAATCAAATATTCTAAAATGCCACTTGGAAACACATATTCACAAATATTAATTGAAATTAAAACTCTTTGTTGGGAAAGGTCACAGATATTTGATTCTTTGCCATTGAACATCATCTTAAAATATTTGGCACCAGAGTCGGTAATTATGGAAATGATATTTAAATCTTCACGATCGAAATCATTGAAGTTTGCATTACTATTTTAGAAAACATGTAATGCGGCACCTCACGAACTAAATTCTACTAGAAGGCCCACATTCTATGCGCATTTGTAGAGCAGAAAAATACTAACCTTTTCATTCTGCTTATAGATGTAAAGTTAATGGGTTATATTACTTCCTATGTGTGACTGCGCTCTGTCAGGGGAATTTAATAGACAAAAAAGGTCTAGAAGAAGACGTCAGTTATTTGGCGATTAAGAACATCCATACGTGACACATGAAAACAGCCATGAGTTATTACTTTTGACATCCTTGAATCATGATTAAGGAGTCCGAAGACATCTTCCAATCTTCCAGGTTGCATTTTATCTCAAAATTCAAACCTAATCCAATAATTCACAAATATCGGAATTCATCAAACAACTACTCGTCACAGTTCCCCTCCCCATTCAATTCATTTCTCCAACAAAAACATATAATATCGTTAAATCGTGGAAAAATTAAAAATTATCCGGACATGACAGGATCTTGACAGATAATTAAACAACTTCCCTTCGCTGTATTGCTGCCGTAACAGCCATCACGAATGTTGCACCTCAAATTGGCTACTTGCCACAAATTTGGAAACATGAAATTATTTTGTTCTTTTAATAAGACAAAAAGTAATCCTAATGGTACTCCTAACTACAGATCTATTAGCCTGCTTCCATCAATAACAAAAATGTTTGAAAAGTTAATACTTAGTCGCCTAGTCAATTTCTTAAACAGAAATAATACCACACGTAAAACACAATTTAGTTTCAAAACAAATCACTCAACAACTTAGCCCCTTTTACGATTAGTTGAACCCAGAACAAACACCTTTCATTACAATCAAAGATTTCACAATAGAAGTATTTTAGACATTACTAAAGTAGCTTTTGACAGCACTTGGCATTCTTTACAAAATACACAGTTTGATACTTCTGATTATCTTAAAACATTACAATTACTTAACCAACAGAATTCGTTTTGACTTAAGTATTACGTATATTTTCCAAATTGTAACAACTCGAAACTTATTTTTGACGTCACAATTCCCGTTGTTCTCAGGTAAGCCTCAGGTTTGCCTTCAAAACACTCCCCTTTCTTAATTCTTACATGACCCAATCCGTAATTATACCGATACAGAGGAAAACTTGGGGATAACAGACACACCTATTTGTATCCCACTTTTCAAATGCTGGGATTTTTGTGCACGTGTCAAGATACTATTTTGATTTTACCTAAGCATCATGTCAGCTAAACAGTCTCATGTCACAATAAAGCAGGGTAGGAAGTTTAAATTGTCATTATAATCATCTTGGAACTGCAGTAATACATGTTATGAGAGAAAAATTGAGGGATCAATATTATTACCTTTAATTACAGAATATACGATATGGACTGTTTCAGCAATCCTGAAACCAATATCCGATCCCGACCGATCCTGAACTTTTTCTACTTATAATCGACAAGGCTCCGGCATATACCGATACGTGATAGCAAATGTCCCCATCATTTCCACTGCCATCGTGATAGTCACAACCACTTTCGTTGTCGTTCAAGAATTTCAAGCTGATAAAATTGGAAAGGTCCTCGCCTAATTTGGGAAGCAATGGTGGCTCATCGAGCACTCAAAATACAAATGTGACTATTCCAAATTGATGGGCTAAACTCCTGACACTTATGTCGACAAGTTTTACTACCAAAAAAATATTATTTTTTATCTTTCCATTTTCAATCTCAATTTTAGTGATACACAAATAATTCAATGCCAATCTGCGATATTGTTTGGACAATATGACAGGACAGACAATATGACTATGAAGACATCATCATACATACATTTTTTAATTTTTTAATTTTTTAATTTTTAAAACATTTAAGGAATTACGACGAAACGCAGCAAGAAACGAAGATTAGTGACAAAACACTGGAAGATGCCAATGAAAATTGATCATATGAAAGATAATTTTTTGGTGAAAGTAGCACATTTGAATATTTAATGTTTGTGTTGTTCATCAAAATTGACATCTAATGGTTAGAAATGGGATTTGGAAATCCATAAATCAAGCAAGTGATAGACAGCTAGGAGTGTAAACCATGGCTGTCCTATCTTACCTATTTTAATAGGCTGAATTTTCAATACGATTTTTATAACACAAAAGAGGAAAGATAATAAGGAAAAAGAGAGGTCTTGAAAACAGAATGAAAAAGAGAAAGGGGAATAAAAATTTAAAGAAAACTGAAATCGTTTCAGAGATTTTACTTTCGGAGGAAAGAGTAAGTATATTTTGAGTTCCTTTTTACAAACATGAAAAATGTCGTGTCCTTGACGTCTTAAATCTAACCTTAATGGCAAAGAATTAGTGAACAAAAATGACGAAAATAAAAAATAAAAAAAGGAAAATGAATAATTCTAACGCTAACTACATCCGCAGAATGACAAACAGCAACAGAGAAGATAAATCGATGGCACATTACCAATAAACGTAACTACAATGACACCAAAGTGAGCCCTGGTGTATGCCAGGGCTCACTTTGGTGTCATTGTAGTTATGTTTATACCCCAACCCCTTCACCAACATGGAGAACGATGCCAACCCAAGAGAACGATGCTGCCGATGGCGGCGCCGGCGGCAGGGCGTCGGCGGGCAGAGGGCCGCCCAGCATCCGAGCAGGGCTACACAACAGATGACACCCGCGCCCCGCCTCAGCCTCCGCCGCCACCGCCTCCGCCGCCGCCAACGTCTGAGCGTTTTTGCGGCGCGTGTTTATTTCCGCTGGCTACGTTCAAATGCGCCGCTCGCGTCCCCAGGCCTTGTTACCAGCCACCGACAAGCTATTCATCAGGGGCGCCCGGCAAAACCGCCCGCTCCGCCCCGCCCCCGCCCGGTCCCCGCCACCCCTCCACCGCCCAGCCCGGTTATGATCACATTCCGACGCGCGCCCGCTGCAACGATGAGGTCTCCGCTGCCGCCGCTGTGGCGGCCCTGCGCTCTCCTCGTCCTGGCGCACCGCCGCGGCAGCTCACTTCGCCGCCCGTCACCACTCCACCGCCCGGCAAATGAGGCTGCGGACGAGAGGCGCTCGGGAAGGAGACCTCAGTGCAGCCGCTGCCAGGCGTTTCTTCGGGTGACGTAGTTCACGTAGCGCGAGATAATCGTGGCTACGGTAATCGTGGCTACGGTACGGTGTTGCTTACCGAGCGAAGTGGCTCGGTGCGCGCTGATTTTGCAATTGGGGGTCCGGGTTTGATTCCCCGGCCAGCCATCCTGACCGGGGTTTTCGTGTTTTCCCTCTGTCATTACGCGAATGGGTAAAAAAATCCACGATCACCTTTCATCAATATCCTATCACCTTCAAATCAATAATAATAATAATAATAATAATAATAATAATAATAATAATTCACAGCGGGGACAAAGTTGCTCGCGTCCGTGGTCTACCACACGTGTCCCCTGGGTAACGCTTAATGAATAACAGTAATTCGCCATCTACGCGCTTGACCATTGTGAGCGTGCGGATCACTACAAGCTGAGGGAATAGTCTACACGTCTATACTGGTCGGCGCATCACCAAATGGCTACCATGTCAAGGGTGGGCGTTGGCTAACAACATTAACTGTGTTGCTGTTGAAGGCGCTCTGGCTGTAAGCTAGAAACATCTCGCCAGAAGATCATTTGTTTTTTTGTTTGTTTTTGTATTCGTATCATGACAGATTTTTAAATATCCCGTAGCACTCTAACAGGTAATTAACTCGAATAATTATCAAGAAACTAAGTGAGCCGCAAACTGTATCTGTACTATCAAGTTAAACTAAAGTAAACTTGTTCTAAACTTGTTCTAAACTATTCACTTTCTTGTTGGTGTCGAAGATGCTTAATCCATTTCTTAATAACTTTCTTAACACACTTTCTAACCAACCCAAATTATGATTTTTTGTAAACATTTTGTATGCAATGCAAATTATTTTTTTTAATTTTAAATGCTATGAAATGCATGATATCATTGCCTTCATTTCATTGCCTTACTGATTAAAATAAGGACGTATGAGCTAGGAAATATATATCTATTTCGGAATTATGAATTACGCAGATAAGTTTCGTGTGCAAATTATAAGTATTCCTCAAAACATTTAAAAGCAAATGAAAGAAATAAAATAGTAGCAATTCCGAGTTTCATCAAATTATTGCTGTTGCAATCAGTGTGTAAAATTGAAACAAGAGTCAATATCAATGTCACATTTGAGAGAAACCAAATGAAAGCGGTTCCCCCCTATTCAGAGAACAAACTGCCCGGTTGTTAATAAGATGATTTTCAATAGAGATTTTATCTCTGGTGCACAGTACTCGTGCGTTGCAAGTTTGAGACGCACATACTTTCCACAAATAACATTGCGCAATTATTTATTTATTCGATAATATTAGTTTTAATAATAAGGTACCTATTTTACCCATATTACATACCCTACATGGATACAATATAATTTTTACAGAATAAAAATGAAGATAATGCAACTTTTACTCCAGGAAAATTTTCAGAGAACAGCAACTTAAAATTATTTTCACTCAGTCTGATGATATTTAGGAAATGTTTGCAAATTCTTGGCGATCTCCGCTGGTGGCGAAGCGTCCATCTTACGAGAAAGAGTTTCTCAGGGAACGGTGTCAAGACTTTCAGCTGCACCTATGTCCAAACTTGTTGAATCGCCGGTTCGTGATAGCTTGTTGCACGAACTCTAAACCAGAATGCATTTATGTCACTATCACGGTTCAGGCCTACGTTAATGTTTTAAATTAATTAAAGATGTTGTCATTGCCAACAATTGCTGGCAATGACAACATCTTTAATTATTTTAAAAATGCCAAAGATATCACACCACAACACCTATAATGTTTTAAACACCTTCTTGCTTCCCACTGTTGAAGAGCAATTCGGAGATAGCGATTACATTTTTCAGCACGATTGAGCACCTGTTCATACTCCACGCCCTGTGTCGGAGTGGTTACACGACAATAATATCCCTGTTACGGACTGGCCTGCACAGAGTCCTGAATTGAATCCCATCTAACGCCATTGGGATGTTTGGAGTTCATTTTCATTGAAATACCTAAGTTTTCGAAAACTGCAAAAAGTTCAAGTTCTTTCGTCGGTTTTCTAAAATTACAGTATTGAAGATAGAGATTTTTCCTTATTGAAATGTATTTTTAAAACATGTTGAATTGAGGTCAAATACAGTTTTTTGAAAAATATTAGACGTTTCTGCGTAGTATTGCGTGAAATATAGACAATTTTTAGAAAACTATTTATCTAAAAACAGGCTCCAAATGTTTTCTTTGACTTTCCTCCTTGTATGTATCAACTGAAGGTAAAACAATTGGACCTAGTCCCATTTCCGGCGTATTTTCGAAAATTGCAAAGAGGTAACATCACAAGACTTAACTTTAATATGGAGAATTTTGTGTTAAGCAAAATGTTTACATGGTGCTCTTTTCTAATGAAGCATCACTTTATCTTAATGGGCAAATTAATACTCAGGGTCTTCAGCAAAGAGAAACCCAATATTGTTCACCAACGCTCGCTACATATAATAGAAGCCGGTGTATGGTTGAAAATCAGTCCAGGAAAGTACAATTAGCCCTTTTCAGCAAACTACAAATTCAAACCGTATTTTTTTTGTTTATTTATTTATTTCCACAGCATAACTGCTTTAAAGGGATTGTTTTCGTACAATAACAACTTAAAATACAGGTATACAAATAAATAAGACAGCAGAATACCTTTCAGTCAACATT
>BOPP01000058.1:3726222-3737945 GCA_017312745.1 Gryllus bimaculatus | reverse complement strand
TATAACATATTTCGTTTTATTGCTTGAAACGGTTTTTTAGATATTGAGATAACACGGACTTTTTTAAAAATGGAAGTTTATAAATTTTTCACAGGCGTTCTAAAGTTCCAGACGAAAGAAATACATCGATTAAAATTTTGATTCGTATTATGTTAACACTGAGAGACGCCTATGTATACAAACTGCAATTAATCTAATCATTCAATTTGCCAAGATCGCATTTTCTTAGAGCCACTAAAATCAAAATGTAACTAAGATTATCTTTTATGTAACCAAGCATTAGAAGAATTCTAGGAGGAAAGAATTTAAATAATTTGCAGGTTAAAAAAATAATCGTTTTCTACAAATTCGGGCAAGATGAGCTCATGTAACAATTAGCGTTTTCTACCAGCAATTACAAAATTAGTAAGTTCCTACATCTCTTTCGTAAAGTCTTTAAAGTATTCTTTGCAAACAATGTTACACAACTGGAATTAGCAATTTCCCCAGAGAATAGAAACTAGGATAATTTCTTAAAGAAAAAGAAATTAATCACGATTCTCCGACGATCCAACAATTGTAAAGAACGAGCGGCAAAGACAACTTGAAAGAACGATTGTCCAGCACATACCGCAGACTTATCCCATCGAAGCCCGCCTAGCCTTCTGGCGTGCTGTATTTCAGCATGCTTTTCTATTTAAAGCAAGTTCGCGAATATAAATCGCCGACGTCAGCCCGACTGAAGCGCTGTGTGCTTCGCCCTCAGTCAGCGGCATGCACGGTATTCTAAAGCAAGAGCAACTTTGTTGAAGTTCGTGCGCGTTCGGTCTCGAAGCGCTCGCGGCAACGCCTGCGTTAGCATCGCATCAATTATTCCGAACGGCAGTCACGACGCTGCACTCTTATGCAGATTCGTTCATTTCCCACGAGATTCGTAATTTGCCTGTGTTAATACTGTAGTGTGGGTCGATCCTGAATCGGACGTTAAAAATTAGACTTTAGAGCGTTGTCGTTATCGAATTTTTCGCTCCGATTCTGTTCGTCTAACGGCGGCGTAAAAACGCCTGAGGGAACTGGTTCCATTAAAATTTGTAGAGGGCAAACGATGAACCAGCGCCTGACCGCATCCTGAGACGTGGAGATGGGAGAGTGAAAACCGCTTGGGTCCACTGTGTCTATTCTCGCGACTGTGAAATTAAACACATTGAAGTTTAAATCTAAACGCAAATACTTGTGCCAAGATATTCAGGAGAACCACTGAATATCACATAGGTGAATGCGAATGTCAACCATAACGTTAGCTTAACCGTGCACCTATGAAAGCTTTTACGTTTACGTTAATATGGTCTGAGAACAACACAATATTGTACCAGAGCAAGATCTGAAAAACGTGTATCGTTTTCGGTACACAGATACTAATGCAATTTTCAAGAGCATAAATTGCAAATAATCAATTTTCAATGAAATGGTCCGTAGAATCATTCGTGACGCTCATGGTATGCAAATGTCACCCAACCATGCTAGGTTCCATTTTACTTAGTGCCGCTCAATTTTGCATCTATTTGATATCTCAATGATATCTATGAGAAACTCTGTTCAGGTGTACATGTGTGGTCATGCTCATTATACGCTTAAATTGATGAAAAACCTACATGTTTATATCTTCACGTCTACGTTAATATTTTCATTGTGAATGATTAGACAGGATCAGCTGCTTGGGTTGAGGAGGAAAATGGGACACCACAGGTTTTGTTAATGGAATTTCGTAATGCGCATGGAAATGGTACATCTCACTCACATAGCGGGTTGCAGAAGAACGGATTTATCATACATCGCACTTATTTCACACTCGGAACGTTTTCGTTGAAATTTCCGCTTCCTTCTGAACACCCTTTCTGAAATTATTTTCAGTAAACTAGAAATTACATTATTTTCTTTAAACATTTTTCTTCATTTAACAAAAAATGACAGTGTTGAAGGTAACACATGTACACCGAATACTGTTGTAATAGGCGAGAAGAGATGGCAAACATCACTCTTACAAGAAGAAAGATGGAAGAAAGAAACAAAAAAATAAGAAAGAGGATAGAGAGAAAGCGTGGTGTAAGGACGAATGTGAGGCTGGGAAAAGGGAAGCGAGGAAACGGGAGAAGAGAGAAGAAGAGAGAGGAAAAAAACCCAATACAAATGTCATAGGCAAAATTTGCATGTAACCGAGAGAGAGGAAGACAGGAAGAGAGAGAGGAAGAGAGGAAGAGAGAGAGGGAGAGAGGAAGAGAGGAAGAGAGAGAGGGAGAGAGGAAGAGAGAGAGGAAGAGAGGAAGAGAGAGAGAGAGGGAGAGAGGAAGAGAGGGAGAGAGGGAGAGAGGAAGAGAGGAAGAGGGAGAGAGGAAGAGAGGAAGAGGGAGAGAGGAAGAGAGAGAGGAAGAGAGGAAGAGAGAGAGGAAGAGGAAGAGCGAGATAGAGGGATGTAAACAAATGAAAGAATTAATGACGAAAGTGAGTGATAGCAAAAATGAGTGTTAGCCAGAATAAAAGGAAAGGAAAACGGTGGTCAGATATGTGCGTATGTAGGTGAGTTCTTTGTTACTGAGTATGAAAGGTGGATCCTATACATCAATGATTGAAGGGCAAGGGAGTAAAGGACAAGGTATAGGCAAAAAGAAGGAGAAAAGTTGGAGGGCAGAGAAAAGTTTGCAGCGGGATTGTGGTAGTGGCAAGGGAACCTTTGAATGGCAGCGGCGTGGCCCTGCAGGTAACATTCCCCGTGCGGCTTTTTTATTCGATAGGACACCTCCCCCAAGTTCTCCTTCATTATTGTCATTCTATTTCTTACGGTATCCTTCATTGCCTTCCATTCAATTTCTTACTATCATTTCGTCGCAATTTCCGATGCCATGGAATTGATAGCGTGTTTGATTTGTAAAAGTAGAATGCCTTAAGCCAAGTAGAAAGAAAAGGAAATCCGGAAGAGGGTTTGGTAGAAGTGACAAGGACGTGCTGACTTGCTGTTGTTGCTGATGTGTAATCGAGGGGTCACTTTTAATTTGGGATGAAGAATGATTCATGTTTAGACTATTAAGACTTGGCGATGGTTAATTGTTTACTTAAATCACACCATTGATAACAATGTTTTTGTATTAGTTGGGATTAATTCCATTGTGATATTTGGAAATACATTACTGCCCATCGTTCGGTGCAATTATACTAAATGTATGTGCAATCAAAATAAGTTAGTATTCAGACGACTATCGTGAGAGTTCGAAAATAAAAATGTAGTTTTGTGATTAGGGGAGACTAAAATAAATTAAAATGCAATTTGTAAGCAAATATAATTGCAAAGAAATCAAATAAAATACACGAAAATGCAGTTTTACCGAGAACAGTTTAAGTGATTTCTCAAGGAAATAAAATATATATTCATCAAACAGATTTTTTCGGCCACAAAATTAGACAAAATTTTCTTACATGTTAATAGAAATTTCTTTGCCTTTTCAAAGCCTTATTTTCCCCAACCTGTAAAGACATTCTGTCGGGCCATCACCACGGAGGATTCCCGGATAGATTCTTGCAATTAAGTTATTTTCTGGCTTCGTGTAATGTAGCTATTTGGTTACGAAGAACTATTTGGATAGGGCTGCTATTTGTACAAATATGCCTTGAATTCTGCAAATTATTTGAATTTACGTTTTCAATTCCTGTAGATTGGTCCAACAGTATCATACCAGACCATTCTCATTTTATACTGAACACCTAGATTACATTCCCTTTCTCGTTGTTCGTGGTCTGTGCACCCCTTCACGGCAGACACATGAATATTATTCATGGGTGCAGTTAAATATTTATAAAAACCTATGTCTCTATCATGATTACTTTCAGTGTCTTCATACCACTACCAAACATGTCGGTAGTCCAATCGGAAGCTTAGATCTTGTCCCGGCTGATGTGGTGCTCCGCTGGTGGGAGGTAACTCGTTGGTGAAAACCCTGCTACTCCACATGTAGGTCGGCCCCGGTTCTCAACATTTAGCGAGGGAAAATCACCTGTCACGATAAAACATGCACTGCAGTTACTGGACCTTAGTAGTTTACGCCCCCGGAATCACTAATCAGTCAAGCATTGATTTTAATCGATTGATTAATTAGTGATGTGCGCGTCATCTACCAACGTCATTATTCCCTAAAGCGTAGTGAATGTTTTGTCGCGGGTGGAGGTTCTGAACGGCGAATCTGACGCCAATCTACGTCAGCTTGCTGGAAGTTTCCCCAATCAGGTCTCTCCCTTCCACAGTGGCATCATTTCAGCCGGATGAAGGTCTCCTTTTCCCGACGGGCCTCCCAGCGTGTGTAGTAGTGTAGTGTATGTGAGTGTAAGCAAATGGCGAGGGCAGGACAAGGAACATTGCACGCTTTTTGTTTGTTATGGCCCTGCTCCCGCATTTGTCTGGTGTTGACGGGAGAAACCACGAAAAACTATCAATCAGAGCAGCCGGCCGCCGAAATTCTCCTCCAGTCAGCGACTGAATCCGATCCACCTGTCAATCAATTGTCGAAAATCCTGCCACCGACGGGATCCGAACCATAGGACCTCCCGGTCAGAGACACTTCAGTGACATCAGTTAATGTCCTGAGCCGCATTTGCCGGTATCAATCATTGAAGGGCTGAGGAGCAATGTTCGACTGTTCGAAGAGAACGAGGAAATTCCTTGCGGCGACAGCAAAAGAGCGGCGTCGGAGGTGGCGACGGCGGCGGCGGCTGCAGCAGTCAGGGAGAGGCGTCGTGGCGTCGGCGGCGTCGGCGGGGACAGAGGTCGCAGGCGCAGGCGCGACGCCGCGAGAAACAAAGTCATTAAAAATACACAACTAATGACGCGCGGCAGCGGCGCCACGTTCTCCGCGTAAATTAGCGGCGACGCTGTAAATCAATAGGCGGCGGAGGCTGTCGGCTGCAAAAGGAGTCTAGGGGGTGCCCATCTTGTTTACGTTTATCTTAAGGTTTCGGTGTTGGAATGAACATCAACCGCGTTTACCAATCACCAGATGACTGTTAAACAATCGTCCATTTTATCAAGAGCGTTTATCAATAATCTGACGTGTACAAATTAAGAAGGTGAATCTAAAAAGTATATCGATTTTTGTTACAGCTTTTTCGATAATCATAAGGTGCGGTACATCAATCACAAGATGTAGTGTGCACTGAAAAACTGAATATTTCATTAATATAATTAATATTTGGCCCATTATGGAGCTTGTTGGTTACAATTTAATTAGCAGAATAGTGTTGTTACTTTCCAGATAAACTTTCTTGAATTTCGCTGAGCTACATGCGAGTATTAAAATTTGTGTTCAATACACGCGGTTCACTTTTTAGAATATTTTAAATATGCCGTTTACATCTTGTTTACAGTTCACGAGCTTTGCTGGAGTTTCAGGGAGACAGATCATTTCTCAAGTTATTTATTCGTCTAATAAGCAAAGAGAATTTACCTATCGGCTTTTGTAGCATAAAAGCAGGATTGACGGAAAAATATTTCTCATCACAACGTGATATATTTAAGATTATATCAATAAAAACAAGTTTTGTTGCTTTCGGTTTTATATGTATAATATGATCTTCTTTAATTTACAAGAAAATATACAGAAAACCTTTCGTATGAATTTTGTACCAAATCTCTTGTATCAAGTTCTTCAGTAATATGCCTTCTTTTCACCAATAAACCTGAACTACTCATACTTTTTTCCTTTTACACTAATAACTGTCCCGAATTTAATCCTCCGAACTGACTCATTGTAGCTGTCACACTAGCACAATTAAATAACAAATTAAGGTTTAAATGATACATTTAGGCGAACAGATATATTGGTATCTTCTATCAGCTAAATAAAATCTCAAAGTAATGTCGCATTACACACACAAAGAAATAGTAAATAACTCTTCCACCACAGTAATGCATTAGCATGTACATAAATTAATTAAATAGTTTCCGACACAGGGAGATCTATCAGAAAATTGACATTGTATAATAAAATCTTATTTGGTTATTAAATTTTACATTTCAAATTAATGTTTTAGCCTTGATATTGTGAAGTTGTGATATAATTGGAAATAAATTGGTCATTTGAATTTAGCTTGGCATTTAATGCACTGTTCTCTTCAAATAATGTCCTTTCAGAGTTAAGAAAAGAAGTAGAAATAAAGGCTTCCTCAGTTACGCTCATGCGTTACTCATTTGCTCAATATGTCACGTGGTGTATCTAATAACATCATAGTCAGCATCAACCGAACGAATATTGACGTAAAATGAATGATGAATCCGACTTCTGATAAAAGGAAAGTAAATAATTTGGTTAAGAGTAGAGATTTGCCTTGAAACGACAACAAACTTTGCATGAATAGCACATACAAGAAATACACTTGAAAGATCGCCGTTTATTGAGGTCACTATGACAATACCATATAGTTGGCACATTCATAGAAATTGCATTCTAGTACATTTTAAAGTATGTATGACAACAAAGATCAAAACATCTTAAATTAATTTCGGTATTTTTTAAAATGAAATTTAAATAATTTCATTTGATGATGGACTTTTGATCACATGAACGCAAAATGTTTTTGAGAGAAACAAGTGAATCTTGGAGCATCGTTATCGCACCGAAGAAATAACATTTTATATTAGTTAGCTCTCATCCTTACCCGTACAGAATTCGGTAAGAAGAAATCAAATCTAAAAAATTTAGAAACAATTATTACTATCAATTTAGTCATATGAAGATAGGGGAAGTTTTTATACGAAAAAAATGGTAAAATGAAATTATTCCCCCGAAAATCTTCATTTACTTGCGTTTTTCGTTTCTTCCAACTTGTTTTTTTTTTTTTTTTGGCAGAAAGGGTAACAGAAGACAAAATGCTTTATCCCACTGCAAAAGAGCTCCTGGCGGAGATAATTGCTTGCGGGATCTGCAATCTTCCCTCTCCAACAGGTCTAATTTGCATTGAAATAGTTGGAAATTTGACTTTCTCGTTCCACAAACTGACTGAAAGCTGTTTATATGTACCTCCAAAGACAACGAGGGCTTCAACTTGTCTACCAATAATCTTAATCCCGGGGCTATTTTCATGTGGTACGTAGAGTCAGTGGCTTTTATGTCGTTGTTTATATCCGGGCGAGACGTACACCGGGGAACCGTCTAATTAAGTACTCACAGTCTTTTCTTGCTGCCCGATATGCAAATATAATTCAACGGTCTGGTTTCGCAAGGAACTAGTGTGCAGAAAGGCTTTCTGCAATCTCGTAAATGGTTATTCAATCAACTCAGATTTGTACCGGCAACACGCATTGAGGATACCAAGTTAATCTAACCGCGGTTTTATTTTCAAAGTAAATGGGGATCTCACTCCCAAATCTTGGTCTGACATTGGGTTCTCGAACAATAACAGTGGAGTCACGTTTCCACCACCGAAAACTTGAGATTGACTTTAGCAATCTACTACCTGGGAATAGGGAGTAGCGCTAGCTTGTGGGGTCGGTGCGTGGGTGAACGCTTGTTTTCACTTTGGCACGACCCAAGTCCAAGAGTAAGACATTAATGCATTAAAAAAGCCATATCTTGTGATCAAGAAAAATAAAACACTCTCACTGTTGAATAACCGTATTTTAACGGTCTTTTTGCAATTACATATGTCAACGGACTCTCCTACCTCTTAAGCTAAAATACAAATCAACCTTAAGTAATGACCTTCATGGTACCGACGTAAACAACATTCACTGCTAAAGTGGTTACTACAAAATTGGGAATACAATAGGCTAGACGTAAATAAAAAAACTAGACAAATTAGTAGGTTTCATGCCAAAAGAGCCAAAGGGCGCAAGACGTTTTCGCGGCGCAACTCATGAACGATAAAACATACTTGTCTTACTTCCTTACGAAGTAAGTGCGAGAAAGTAAAAAATCGAACAAATTACCACTAAACGGATACTTTTCTAGGGTTATTAGTTATGCTTTAAATATTTCACATTTTATTTAATAAGCACGACATAATCATTTTTCCAAGTTTAGAATTGTTTTTCACGTGAGCGGATCGGCGAACAATCAACTTACAATGTGCCGACTCTCTCAGAATCAATTGCCTTCAAGTACCTGATATTTGGAGTCCACGCCTTTCCCCGCCCAGAGGCCGCGTCCCGCTGGGTTGCCACCAATTCTTTATTCCGCCCGCCCCTTGCAGCCCGGCGGGCAACTAGGGGGGCTTCTCGAGGAGAGCGGAGACAGGTGGCGAGGACGAGAGCAGAAGTGCAACTAGGGAACCCAATTGTAGCGAAACGCGCAAGCGAGGGAACAAAGAATTTTAATTAATTGTCACCAGTTTTTGGGCTGCTGGCTGCTCACCTCTCCACGCCGCCGCCTCGTGCATAGTTATCCCCACAGAGGGCTTCGCGGAGTCGACACTGTTCCTCGCTCGCGAGAGACACGAGCAAATTCGGTCACGTTCAATCACAGGCAACCCAATTTCATGGACTGGTTTGGGGTGCTAAGGCCTCTCTATATTGCACTCTGCCGCTGCAGCTTAAAAAAGTGCTGAGGCATGACCATACGTTCAAGGGTTTAATAAAAATGTTAGGAGCGCCTCTTAAATTCAAAATAAATTCAAATGGAGAAATAAGGATAAAAGGCTTTCTTATTTGGGAATAGAAATTTGTAATTTTTAAAAATTGGATTTTTTAAAATCTCCTTAGAGAAGATTGAGTAGAGGCTAACATTCGTTTCGCCATTGTTTATTTCTTTTGTGATTCTATGGGGGTAGGGCGCATCATGTTATTTAGGCTTCCCCGTAAAGAGAGATAGTTGTTTTAAAATTTTCAATTGTTTATGTCTATAATACTCCGGGAAATAGATCAAGACTGAGTAAATCTTATTACCATTAACTGAATTTTGCTGAAGATGAGATCGTCCTCGCAGCGACTACCTACATGTCCTTTCTTCATGCGATTGTGTTTTTTCTTCCTATTTCAGCTGGAGTAGATCGAGCTACCCACCTAACGGAGCCACTGAAAGCTCTACTAGACTCGCCGATTGGCGCTAACCCTTGAGCTGACATGACGATAGTAGCTTCAGTGAAATTTATTAAGATTCTTAAGTTGACGTATTAAGGATTTATGGGAAATAGGTAGAGAAGGAAAACAATCTTTTGGCATTGGTCACTTCTATGAACCCATGAAACTGATACTTGTAATGTTTGCTCCAGACATGTTTGATGGTGCAAGAAAGGATGATAGTAAGTCTACCCGGTGTAAACTTTCGTCTTTGCTCCTTAATCCTGTTTAATTCGGAGGAATTTCTCGAGAAACGTTTAAGCATTTTTTCATATCCGGTTGATCTATGTTATTTGTTCAGAAGGTACCGCGGGAATATTTAGTATTTACTTTGAAGGGATAAGGGTACTAAGCGGTTTGGATTTTTAGAAAACACTTATTCTTTTCGCTTGTAAGTCGGGTCTTAGTGCGAAGCATCAACTCGCGCAGAGGAACTAAAGCTTTAAGGATGTCATCTAAGACATTAGTTAGGGAATGTGTACTGTGACTATTAATTATCGAGGCGTAAAATTTACAAGAAGAGAGTAATCTCAAACTTTACACTTCTATTGTGTAGTGTAAAGTTTCATGGTTCATTATACATTTTATGAGATAGAGTTTTATGAATGTTTTAAAGTTCTCACACACGAGTCTTGGGTGAGTCATGATAGGGAACCGTCAAAAGGCAGTTTTTGATATGTTTCGGGGAGTTGGTTGTCAATGTATAGACACGAATCATAGAGTAATTGCGTTGTTTTTCTTCTTGAGAGTTCTTTGTATTTGGGATTACTGTGACATCCTGCGTACGAAGCGGCGCAGTAAGAGAGACGGTATGTGGACAGTCACTTGAGGCCTGGTGAGGTCTGATCGTCTAGGATAGGCACCATGAACGGCGAGATTGGGACACCTAGACGTTTTGATGAATGCGTGGGAAACCCTACCCTCTGTCGAGCCGTCGCGCAGCGGTGCGGTCGGTTGTCCGTTCAGTGAGGATTGAGGCGATAAGGAGAGTTAGTAGAAGATACGGGCGAGGCAGTTAGCAGATGAGGTCCGATATAGTGTCGATCTGGCGCAGAGCTATGGTGGCGGCGGGTGGAGGGGGGTTCTGAGGTTAAGTGTCCGCGATGCAGCCCGACTGATGGATCTTCGCGGTCGGGGCGCTCTAGGCATTTGAGTATGGATTATGAACGCGGCTCCGGTCTGCACCGCGTCCGGGGCGCGGGGGAAATTCGGCGTGACGGCCGGGCTCCAATTAGCGCCAAAAGCTGCATCGCAGGTGCCGACGGAGCGGCGTAAGGGCGCGCGCTCGCCCGCCCTCCGACACCCCCAGCCCTGCTCGCCTCGCCCCGCCTCGCCCAATCCACCTGGCGTCTCCTGCCCTCGCCCTGCCGCCTGCCGCCTCTCAGCGCTGGCGCCCACACGCCCCTCTCCATTCGCCACTGGCCCTCTGGGCACCGCTCCCGTCATGCCACGGTCTCTGGGTGCCCCAGACCCTCGCCCAACACCCTTACTCGCCGCGCCGCCTCGCGCACCTTCTGGGCGCCCACAGTCTCCTCGCCCCTCGCCCGCTTGGCCCGGCCATCGTCGCCAACACTCTGCTGGTGCTCCATCGCCCCTCGCCCCCGCCCCTCGCCCCTCCGCCCCTCGCCCCTCGCCCTCGCCCTCGCCCACGCACCCCCAGCCCAGGCCCTGCCGCCGCCCCACAGCTCTGGCCCCCAATCCCACGCCCTCGGCCGTCCCAGACTCATCGCCGCTCCTCTGCCATCACCAATCGCAATTTGGATCAGCTAAAAAGCTGGGCCAAAATACAAGAAAAAAGGGGGAATGTTGAAATAAGCAGTTGTGTAACTCGTTCCAGAGGCCTATTTCACGTTGAAAACTCGAACCAGAGAGAGTTCTTACTTTGGAAACTGTCGTCTGAGCGAGTAGCTTTGTCGTTATTTGCAGCAATTTTCGATAATTTTAAATGGATAGAAATCGTGAGATATCTTATAACTTGTTAAATTATATACCAGATCTTAAAAAGATGTTTAAAGTTACTCAATAATACAAGATGGATAAACAAATGATTAGCTATTGAAATCCCAATAAATGGCAACTATAACTTCCATTCTGCATTTCGTGCTCAAACCATTTTTCAGACGTTTTGGAATGATTAACAAACGCATAATGGATACGCATTTTTTGTTGCAATTTTGACATTGGAATCGTAATCAGCGTGCTCAAAAAACCATTGTAGACAACAGTTTTATTAAATCTGAATAATGTTTTTCATATTTTGGCCAGCTTTGAATCCGCCCCAAGTGCATCCCCAGCCGACCGCCCGCCGCCGCCGCCCGCTCGCCGCCGCACCACCCCCGTCCACTACCCGGCTGGCATTTTTCCACCCGGCGGATTGTCTGACGCACTTTCAAATTTCCGGACATCTACTGCCGATTGTCTATTGCGAGCAGGTGATCCGAAACGCGCCTGGGCTCTCCCCGTTGTCTCGACGCTCTCCAGCGCACCGGAACGAAAAACAGCGCTCTCTGTTGGACAGAGTTTGGCACATTCCTCCACCCCAGTCGCTGTAAGAGTGATGGATCAGGGTGCTATTTGTCAACCCTTAGATGGATGAGCCGAGACTTCGGTTCTGCTTGAATGAAAGGTGGTCAATTGGTGTTCTTTCATC
>BOPP01000058.1:3699973-3714611 GCA_017312745.1 Gryllus bimaculatus | reverse complement strand
ATATCCTGACAGTTGTGGCTCAGGCCCGTTGCGTCATGTTCACCAAGACTTCTAACGCTCACGCACAGGTCGCTAGGGAAGAAAAATAAATTATAAAAATGAAGCATGTTCCTAGGTGATACGTAGAATACAGGGAACGCATACCTTACCACAATTTAATTGAACATCTGTGTTTTGCACGGATTTCGAATCCAGAGCCTTGTTCCGGATGCAAACTACTTCAAACTCCGACGCCACTAGGCCAGCATTGGAAGAAGAGAATGATGAAGATAGGAATAAAATAATTAGGTTTGGAAAATGATATTTGATTGTTAGTGGGAAAGCACCACAATGGCAAAACGCACGAACAAAAGGCAAGATTAGATCTCGCAACCCCCTGTGAGTCGATTTAGTTTAGTAAGTCGCTTTCATCTGAATGAGCTCAACACTCGAGTTAACCGAAAAGACACTATGTTATCTTTTCTACAGAATAAATAATGCATATCAAATTCTTTTTCAATGAACTTGAATCGTATTGGCGCATTTTCACAACACTCCACTTTCGCAGTCACAATGCTTCTATCTTGTGTGGATCAGTTGTGATTAATCATAATACTAGTAAAATGTCTATAAAGCCGTGTAAATGTGATCAACACGTTCTCCTGGTAAGTCACTTTTGGCAATTTCTCTCCAACTTGATAAATGATCGCTTTTCGTATTTTCTACCCGAAACATACTTTCGATAGTCATGTATTACCTTGCTTCATTCTGTATGTGCGATCTATATCTGCGTATGAGTGTCACGCATTCGTAGCAAGTTTCGGTTTTCTCGCACTGTAAATTAATTTAAATTTGTTTTAGTTTCTCTCCTCCTTGACTTATTGGCATATTTTTGACAATATGAAGACTCGATTGGAAGACCACAATTGCCTTTATGGAAATTGTGGAATTCATTTGCTGTTCTCAGTCATATCCGATCTTCTCAAATAAATTACAGAATGATACCGAAAAACATTGGGCCGCGGGTCGCTTGCATTCCTTCCCTACAAATTCTACTTCTATCCATAAGGTTTCATGTTCTGCTTAATCTGAATTTTCTTGAGTCCTATCCCCTTTCATCTATAAAGTCTCCAGCAAGTGAAGTGAATCACGAAAGAGAAAGGGACGAAACCGGCAACCCAAGGAGTAGATACGCAGTTCTTTCTCCTGGGGTTGTAAATAATTTCCTGGAATATGTTGTGCAGTAAGAATTCACATTTTGTGAGTCCTTAATATAGAAAAATTCGTTTGCGGAAAATTGAATTTGTGTCAGACTGTGAAGCTGCTAAACAGTAGGCAGTATTTTTACCGAAATTGATATTCCTCGGTAGATTTGATGGATGTCACGGTGTCTCTAATTTGAAACCGATGATTTCATTTTGGGGTGTACTTTACATGAAGCCTCAATTACATGTTCAAAATTATCTCAAAAACGGCTCTATATATTGGATTAATTTTTTTATCGGGTAGCGCAAAGTATGCTTATAAAAATAGCTTATGGAATTTTCGTTAAATTCTCTAAATTTTCAAACATTGAAAAAATAAAACAAAATATTGGCGTGATGCTACAACCATAATATTAAAGACAGTTTTTTTCTTACTGAAATAATATGTTCTTCAAAAGTAGATATTAAAATAGTCATGTAAAATGTTTTGAAAATAGGTGTAGTTTTCGCGCAATTTTATTCAAAATAAAGGCAATTTTAAAAAAATGTTTTCTCAAAAATTGCAGCGATTTTTCTCTTTTATTTTTCTCAAAGGAAGGTACGCTAATAAAGAGTGGCAAAGTCCGAATATAGTTGAAACTTCAAAATTTTTGAAAATTGTAAAAGTTACAAATATTGCGAGACAGATTGTACTGTTTGGACTCTTCAAGTTTCTGATGTGCGAACGTAAAATCAAACTGTGGGGTCTGCCGCTAAGCGAGAAGGAGTATTCAGAGTTAGAATTCAGAGAAGCTGAGAATTCTAGTTCAGACAGTAAATGACATATTTACTGAACTTTTTACGTATCATTTCTAAAACATTGCTCAAAGATAGGTGTTCCGTCTGTCTCGAGAACCTAGTATAATAAAAAGCGACACAAGTTTTCTTTGTCAGGTAAGGAAGCAGGAGACCTTGGCACATTGAGGTCGAGACAATTTTCTTCGTTAGGGAAAACGGAAGAATGCGTCAAACATACCGCGGCGTCTCGGAGGTCAACGGACATATCTTGAAAGTTTTTTTTTCTCCTGTTTCAAAGAGTACACTTTTCAGAAGAGTACAGTATTCGCTTAAAGAATGCGCATCCGTCAAGTACACTAAAACGTCAGCGCTAACTTGACTCTAGAAATTCGAAAATATTTGATATTGCACACATTTTATTTTACGAAATGGCATTCCTTTGTAAAAAAATACCAAATCTATTTAGTATGTTCTTTATTTTTCAGTTTCTCGAGATAATTATGTATTATTTCATTAATCTAAAATACTTTTTGTACGACAATTGTATACAAAATATACTTCCCTCCAAAAGTTGCTTTCGTCAAATATTTCAAGTATATGTGTGAATTTGCTCTGAGCATCTTTTGTTTATTAACTCTAGGAATCAAACAATTTGGAATATAATGATGTATAAATATTTTCTTTCTCACCTACAACCTACTTACATGGAAAAGGGAAAGCATTGTAGTTACGAAGCGAAAAGTGGTGACAGTAAAACTTATATTGTGGGTCCCAGTTACCAACATAGTGGATTCCGGCAGTATGTCCGTCCGTCTCAGCACAATACCAGCACCTGTACGGTTAATATGATTTTCTTCAAAATTGGTTTTCCCCAGTTGACCTGGCCGAATTCGAGGACCTACGAATTTGAAACCGATATTTTAATTTTAGGGGTTCCCATGAATGCTCAACGACATTTTAAATTTTTTCTTAATAATAGCCCCAAATGTTAATTTTTTTATTGGTTAGAGCAAAGTACACTCATAAGTGTAAGAAATCCAATTTTCGTTAAACTCTTTGAATTTCCCAAAATTGCGTTTTCGTACAACAACGATATTGAATATAAATGTTTTTTTTAGACGAATCTGCTATTCAAAATTAGATCATGAAAGAATGTCGTGTAACATCTCTGAGTTTTCTAAGATTGCGAATACAAATGTTCCACTTTGTTTTTAAAGCGTCAGAAGGTTTTTTTTTGTCTCAGGGAGGTGGTGTAGGGGTGACGTAAACAGCGTGCTAAACCAATATATTTGGGTTTCAATCCCAGCGTGAGAAAAAATCTTTACTGGTTGGTGACATTTTTGCAGATTCAGGTATTATTGCGTATAATATTACGTAACAAAATAATACTATACTGTCACAGATAATGTGAGGAAGTATGTGCTGTGGAAGCAACACTGTTAAAGAAGGTTTCATGAAGTCAGGGGTATTAACAATGTGTCCAGTTATTTTCTTCGGTGAAAGGAAGAGAATTTATAGTGCGTATGTTAAAAATGCTTCAATTTTTGTACCTTCTCGTATACTGCTCACGTAGTATAGAGGGAATATTGTAATGCTGCGGGGAAAATGGCGATTTTTTATAATCCGTATTGTGTGTATTGTGTGGCCCTGGTACATTAGAAGTGGGTAAGATTTGTTCCCATATTTAGTAAACCACTTCCTCTATCACGTTATGTAGTCAGAATCTAAGTTTTGTGGGTCATTGATATCTAAAAATTGGTGCACGGCAAAACGTCTGTCTGTGCGTCCGTCTGATTGTGAATGACCCTAGCGCGGAAACCGTAAAACGGATTTTCACCGAAATCGATATTTCCCTATCACTCGGACTGATACCGTGACCCCGTGAATTTTAAATGGATATTTTGATGATCGGGGTGGAGACTTAATATATAGACTCAACAATTTCAGAAATGGTGCAGGTTGCATTTTTTGTAGTTCATTGAACTCAGAATTTTTGAAGTATTCAACATAAGGGATTTTATTTCTGATTTTTAATGGTGTGGATGAATCGAGCTTGTAATCATTTGCCCATTCATTGTTTTGAGGGCGTTTTTTTTTATTAATTAAAGAATACATATTATATTGTCTTTGGTTTGCTTGAGTTAGTTTGCGATTTAGATTGTTAGTCTCGTATCAATTAATACTCCATGATATTTAATCTTTTTTTTGTTAATCAGTCCACTATTTTGATTAAATAGTTCTAATGATTTGTGCATAGTAGTAATTGATCACATCTTGAATATTTTGCAACACGTTTCTTTAGGTTTAATTTTCTTTTCCGTTTGTGTCCCATTGCGTTACTTTGTTTAGCTCTTGGAGATCCGCAGAAAGCGTTGTTGTCGTATTTTGAATTGTTGGAAAATCTGTTGTGAATATTTAAATAATGTAGGTGATAAATTGATAATGGTCTGTCTAGTAGTACTCATGTTGTGATTCTTTTTTGTATATAATAGGTTGAATTTATTATATGTGAACTCTTTTCTTTAAAGACATGCAAATTTTCAACGACAAAAAAGCATCTATTGTAAAATTGTCTTTAATTTTGGAAAACGATAAAAAATATGAATACTAAGAATTCAAAAAAACTAACATATTTCTAATGAGGATATGGAAGAGACCACTCAAAATATGACAATTGTATCTTTGTTCGCTCCAATTGTATCCTTCTTCAACTGTTCATTGCGAAATATCTACACACTCCTAAGGACGAAAGAGCAGTTTAACATCTTTACGTTAAAATATACTTATGATAACTCCTTCTAATTTCATAAAAGCGAGCATCGTGAACAATCCGCAATGGAAGGTCGCGCCTCACACAAGCAGCGAATTTTCTCCCGGAAGCTACGCCGCAGAGTTGCGTCATGGACCGGGGGAGGGGGGGGGTACCGAAAAGTGTTGGACAGAAAAACATTTCCAATGAGGATATCGAAAAAATATATATTTTTTTCAATATATGACGATTGTACTTTTATTCGCCCCCAGTTGTACCTGTTGATCGCAAAATATCCCCAGACTCCGAGAACAAAGGAACAATTTAACACCTCCACCTTAAAATGTACCTAAGATAACTCCCTAATCCCATAAAAGCAAGCATCGTGAGCAAAACGCAATAGGAGGTCGCGCCTCACACAAGCGGCGAATTTTCTCCCGGAAGCTGCGACGCACAGTTGCGTCGTGGGGAGGAGAACCGGGGGAGGGAAAGACCGAGAAGAGTTGGCTGCGGGGAGTTTTGTAATTAAGCCGTCGTCGCAGGCGGCGGAGAGGGGGCGGGGGCGGAGCCCGTGCGACGCCGTGGGGACACCGCGGCGCCTCTTCATTTGGCTGCCGCGGGCGCCTCCTGAATCCCAAGTCGCCCGAGGCGACGCCGGAGGGGCAAAGGGCGAAGGGCGGAGTAATTGGAGCGAACGAGGCGCTAATGCAGCGGCCCAGGTGGGGAGCGACTCCCCAAACCCGCCCGCACACACTACGACGCCCACTTCACTCGGCGACAACGACTGAGCAGGGGAATTGAGCTCTCTGCCTTGCTTCTCGGGCGGAAATTCGGAAATGGTGGGGGAGAAGCCTTTCTAGATTAACCCGTAACAACAACACTGGCAGTGAAGCAAAGAAATAATGTTACTTGTGCATCGCATTTCTAGATTAACACGTGAAAAAAATACTCTGGCAGTGAAGCAAAGAAATACTATTTCTTGTGCATCGCATTGCTAGATTAACACGTGAAAAAAAATACTCTGGCAGTGAAGCAAAGAAATACTATTTCTTGTGCATCGCATTTCTAGATTAACACGTGAAAAAAATACTCTGGCAGTGAAGCAAAGAAATAATGTTTCTTGTGCATCGCATTGCTAGATTAACACGTGAAAAAAAATACTCTAGCAGTGAGCACAAGAAATAATGTTCTTGTGCAACCGCATTTCCTAGATTAACACGTGAAAAATGTACTCTGGCAGTGAGCCAAGGAAATAATTATTTTTTTGTGCATCACATTTCTAGATTAACACGTGAAATAAAGTACTCTGGCAGTGAAAAAAGAAATAATATTTCTTGTCATCACATTTCTAGATTAACCCGTTAAAGCAAATTCTGGCAGTGAAGCAAAGAAATAATGTCTGTTTCATATATCGTGTTATCAGCTTTCGTATTAACACTAAAGGTATTTTTCTACTTGTTTTCCAAAACACTATTTCCAACTTTGTTAAAGATATTTTGCAACTTAACAAATTTCCAGCGACGGCTAGCACTCAGAATAAAATATTGGTCTTTGTCAGCCAAATGACACGACTCTGGTCATTGTAAACCATTAACCCGAAAAATTAAATGTTCTTAAATGTGTCTTTTTCTTGTGCCATCGACCAATATGAGTTATCGTTCATTTATAAATTATTTTCAGGCTATTTCTTTGGGCATTGTAATTAAATCGATATATATTCGCAAAGCACTCGCCCAAGCCAGTTACATGCATGCTTAAAACAATCCCAATTCCGGATGGTTTTTGCGCGAAGTAACAAGATTCGTGCAATGACAGGGGCGCGGCCGAAGGCGGAAGCGGGGCGAGACGGAGCGGGCGGGGGGGCGAGGCGGAGCGGAGCGAGGCGGAGCGGTCCGGGGCGGGGCGAGGCGAGCGGTGCGGGGCGAGGCGGGACGGAGCCGGGGCGGGCGGGACGGCAGCGGGGCAGGCGGGACGGAGCGGGCAAGGCGGCGACGGACAGGGGGTGGCGGATGGAGCGGGGCGAGGGCGGGACCGGAGCGGGGGGAGCGGGACGGAGCGGGGCGGGGCGGGGCGAGGCGGGACGGAGCGGGGCGAGGCGGTCGGAGCGGGGCGAGCGGAGCGGTGCGGTGCGGGGCAGGGGCGGGGCGAGGCGGAGGGGGCGGGGCGGGGCGAGGCGGAGCGGTGCGGGGGCGGGGCGAGGCGGAGGGGGGGAGGCGGAGCGGGGCGGTGCGAGGCGGGTCGGAGCGGGGCGAGGCGGAGCGGTGCGGAGCGGGGGTGGGCGGGGCGAGGCGGAGCGGGGCGAAGGCGGAGCGGGCGGGGCGGGGGCGGGGCGGGGCGGGGCGGGGCGGGCGGACGGGACGTGGAGCGGGCGAGCGGGACGGGGCGGGCGAGGCAGGGTCGGAAGGGGCGAGGCGGAGCGGGGCGGGCGGGGGCGGGGCGGGACGGAGGCGGGGCGCAGGCGGGACGGCGGGGCGAGGCGGGTGGAGCGGGGCGGGCGGAGCGGGGCGGGGCGGGGCGGGGGCGGGGCGGGGCGGGGCCGAGGCGGGACGGGCGGGGCGACGGCGGTCGGCGGGGCGATGGCGCGGTCGGAGCGGGGCGAGGCGGAGCGGGGCGGGGCGGGGCGGGCGGGCGGGGCGGGACGGGACGGAAGCGGGGCGAAGGGCGGGACGGGGCGGGGCGAGGCGGGTCGGAGCGGGGCGAGGCGGAGGCGGGGCGGGGCGGGGCGGGGCGGGACGGAGCGGGGCGAGGCGGGACGGGGCGGGGCGAGGCGGTCGGAGCGGGGCGAGGCGGAGCGGGGCCGGGGCGGGCGGGGCGAGGCGGGAGGATAGGGTCGGGTCGGGGTGGGGTGGGGTTGGGCGGGGCGGGGCGGGGCGAGGCGGAAGCGATGAGTGGCTGACGGGAAGAGGCAGGGCGGGTCGGGGCATATGGGGCGAGGCGGGGGCGGGGTGGGTCGAGGCGGCTGCGAGTATTCGGGGCGAGGCGGTCCCGAGTGGTCCGCGGGCTAGGGCGGGGACGATAGGCGTCGGGTCGGGGCGGGGCGGGGCGGGCGGGAAGGCGGAGCGGAGCGGGTCGTGGCATGATGGGGCGGGGCGGGCGGAATTTAAAAGAACAACGCGCTTCCCCCGATCGGCGTTTTCCGGGCAAACGCCCGTCGCGGCGACTTCGGCACTGAAACCGGCGACACGGCCTCCCGCGCGCACGGCTGGAATCCACGGTTAGAAGGGCGGCGTTTTCGTTTATTTTCGGGCCCGTGGGCGCGCTCCGGGCGCGGAGCAGAGCGGCGCGCCAAGGGAAAAAGCCCTGCGTCGCCCGCTGCGCGGACAGCTGTCGGCCGGCCGCCGCGCCCAGCGCCCGCCCTGGGCATCCCCGGCCCACGCCCGCCGCCCGCCTCGCTTCTTGCCCCCGCGCAAGGGCAAACCGTAACCGGCCGCGCCGGGCGTTCCAAAATTTGTGGCATTTTTCGTGACAAAGCGAGACACCGCTCGTTACGATACTGAGATTCGTCGTTTGCTAACCTGAGAAAAGGGCAAAATAAATAATATATTATATAATATATATAATATATAATATACATAATATATACAATATATAATATACAAAATATATGTAATATATAATATATAATATTATTTATATATATACACACATAAACAAAAGGGAATGCGGGTATGTATGTCGCAAATACACAAGAAACTTGACCGATGTCGCTGAAATTTTCACACTTTGTTATATTTAGAAATGAGACTGTTTAATAGTGGTTTGAATCAAATCAGACATGTGGGAGCATTGTTGATGATTTATTCGTAGACCTTACCACTCCGTAACTCTACGCAACTAAACCGCTGCACAACACAGGATTAAGCGCGTATTCACTGCATACACGTATTCTGCCTCTGTGATTGTGATACATTGGCCGGAATTATTACTTTAATCTCGCTCAATTAAATTAAATTTCTCCAAGAAGATGTTATAGCGAACACATGCCCAAATGTTAGAAAGAACGTTTTAAAACAGAATACTTGACAACCATGTTCAAATTGGGACATAGACGAAATACTTCTCGTAAGTATGAGTTTATTCTATTAGAATTTTCTGCACAGCGTAGTATAAAACATGATTTGACAATCACCTGATCAGTAGAGTGTGATGTGTAATAAATTGTAATAGAGGAGAATTGCCGGACCCACCCAATATATTCTTTGTAAATGGAATTGAAGTGTCATCTGTAATTTCAATAAAAGGCTTTTTTATGATCTCATTTGATTGTTTACGCAAAATAAAAATCCATTCAATTTTTGTCACAAATTTCTCTGTCTGTTCGAGCTTATCTCAAGGGGTAAAAGCTAAACCGTGGAAGCCTACGACTTCATCCATTTTAATGTTGTTTTTAACTTAATGTTAGAGTATTTGGTCGGACATAATCTAAGAATAATTTCTTTCATATGTGTAAACAATATTATTTTTATGCTAAATCATAATTTTACTTTAGCCCTAATGAATTGTTTGTACACATTACTTTTTGAGCACGAGACATTTGACTACCTGAGATTTAATAACACTACCCTTATTCCCCTTTCCTACCCCTTAAAACAAAATTTAAGTGGGTGTTTCGGTTTGCAAATATTTCGGACACTCTTGAAGTATAAATTGTCACTAAACGTTTGTCGGGAGTATGGAACATTGCATTCGTAAACAGCTGCAGGTATCTACGATAGTTTTAGATAGAACGATCGAAGCAAACATGAAATGGCGGGGATGGGGCGGGAAGGGGAGGGGCTAGGCGGAGTTTGGCGAGTCAGAACAGAGTGAAGACCTGGATGTAGCTGACCGGATGGAATGCGACAGGCCGAAATCGGAGGGGGGCGGGGCTTATCTGGACAAGGAAGGGTAGTGTAAGATCACACTAGAAATAGAGTTCATTCCTTTTTCTAATAGATGATTGCCTAAAAAATACACAAACAACGCAGGATATTTCAGCTTGTATGTCAATTAAAGAGTATGCAAACACAAAAATGTCTCCCTCTGTTGCAAACAAGAACAAACATTAAATTTAAATTGTAGCATCATGAGCGCGAATTGATCTTGCATAAAAAGTCTAGAGCCATCCTCTGAAAAAAAATCTTATTTATCTAGGTTGTGAGTCATAGTATTTTTGGTTGGGAATATTTGTTTCAACTGCAGTTTTCTGATTTCCGTAAAATGTCGCGTGATTTGTTTTATGAATTAAATTGTATTATCTTATGTATATATTATATTGATTTAAAGAGTAAAATTTCGGATGAGTTAATTTCGTGAAAGAAGAACGATAACGCCTAACTAAATTATTCAAATTCTTTAATAAAATAATGGAACTCTCCTAAATCAATTATTTTATTGTCGCTCAACTTTGATGATGCACAGTAATATTGAAATTGGTTTAGGCCAGTTGAGGACCAAATATTCGTTAAGTTGATTTTTTTAAATACGAACTACATTTTGAGGGAATTACTCGTATGGAATTGGTTAATGTAAAAATATTGTTAATATTCAAGATTCTGTAGATATAATCCCTTTATAATTATTTTACAAATAAGTGAATAATTGTCAAATAGCCATGGATATCGGAATCTGGTATCGGAAATGCAATAATTATAATATATTTCTATATAATTCCATTAATAGGCTGAACTTATGAAAAAAATTGACTTAGGGAATTTTTATTACCTAAATTGGAATGACTTGAATCAAAAAACATGTTCATTTTTTCAAAACATTATAATTTGTTTTAGTCATTTAAATTACAATTTCGCAGCCCCGCTGTTGTCGATACTTTGACAGGCGACAGCTCCTGGTACTCTTTTGTTACATATTCTGCCTAAATTACTATTTGAAATTTCACCCGACAGTATCCCAAAGGTTGTATCAAGATTTACCCGTCATGATAAAAACTGATATGAGTGCGATAGACCGTCAATACAGATGTCCGGCGACGAAGCATTTACATATGATAACAACTTACTTCTTCCCTACGCAACATTGAGAACTTTCTTTGCTGCTATTCAGAAATAATAATACTTACTTCGGTTTAACGCATTTCTATCTGTATTCTGCTGTGAAATATACATATTATATCCAAATATTTGATTTGATAAGAGCAATAATTTCATAAGCACAACATTTAATAAAATATCCCTTATTATTAATTTAGCCAATTTTCCCTTTTAATTACCAATTTAGAATTTTTAATTTAAAACAAGACTTGGTTTTCGTACAATGGTGAATAAAAAGAATTCCTTGTTACTTTCCTTTCGTAGAGCTACTGCATTCTTGAACGTTGTTCTTTCTCCATTTCAGTTCCATTTTCGTTGAATTTGGTCCACTGCAGTAGTATCTACGTCCTCCATATACGCAATTATCTTCCCTGTCTAATTAAACATTCGCCTACTCATTACTAAATTTGCCTCTAATTTACTAATTAGAAGAAAAACATTCGTAACTCGTAATGCGTAAAAGACTCGTAACATTTCGTCTTTACGTCCGATTCGTACCGCGTCAGAATAGTCTCTGTCCTCCAAACACTGCCAGGTCCAAGCGTCAACTACCTCCATTGTTGATGTTGCGCACCCTTCAGCTGTCTCCTTCCCTGCGAGACATTGTTCTCAAATGCGTTTCTTCTTCGTTCTAGGGCGCCGACCATTCGACCACTCGCACACGATCTAATTCCTCATTGGTCACTCGCACTTTATAACCGTGTCTGTTTACTCTGGTTCTTGTTCGTAAGAATTTTCTTAATCTATTTTTCTCACCTACGGAATTTTCTCACATGTCCTTTTAACTATATTATTTACCGCATATATTCCATATTCTCCCCACTATCAAACTTGTTGACCTTCCCTTTCTTTCTATCTCTTTCTAATTATAATTCACTTCTTTGTATCTCTTCCCTCCCCTATTGTTGCTATTGTTCGTATTTATAGTTATGTGAATTTATTGCTGCTTTTTCTACACACTTGGGGTATACTATCACAATTCGAATAAAAAGAAAAAAAGACATTACAATACAATAACAAAAATCATCACCTTCACACAATATTTTCAAACAAATTAACACAGTATCTATCGTCTCTCATGCCACGTTTCGCCTCTCTCTTATCAATTAATCATAATTCTAAATATAACACATCTTGGCCTTCCTAATAAATCATTTAAAAATTTGTTCACATCCTTTTTTGTTTCCACTACATACTTGGCCAACGAAGTACAGGTAATAACCTTCCACGTTCATTACTCCACGTCATCTTGCTGCTTGAATCTGTTCCAATTTCTGATTTAAGTCCGATTTCTAATAAAATCTCAAAACTGCCGCCCCTCTCAAATCTGTTCGCGCAATTAATTAATGCTTGAATAAACTTTCCCGATTTTCCTTTTAGCATTTAATTATCATGACCACGAATTCTTATACGAAATGATCTGTCAGCTCAACTTGCGAACTGTATCATTGCTAAACACGTTCTCTCTCACTAGTCTCTCACCTGCCTTTCAATTGTCACCTTCCTGATCAATTCAGCCCCAATTTCGTGTCTCTTTGCTAATTGCTAAGCATCCCCTTCAACTATCTAGTATCCACTTCCCTCCCTTTGGCTATACCCTCGTACAACGATTACCGTAGTTATTCCTTGACGTTTTTTTTCCATTTACTATTTATATTATTAAGCACGGAAATTTCTCATGTGTCCCACAATAACTTGAACACTTTATTTTTCACCTTTTTCTCACGCCGGTCACTTCCTATGTCACTTATAATGACACTAGAACGTATTGTTCTGTAATAATGTCTGTGATACTAACTACGCAGCGTAGTTGGGTGTTATTTCTCAGTCTGATGTAACTTTCAAGTGAAAGAATTGATGTGTGTGAGGTGGAAAAACTCTTCAATGGAGATGGGAGTTTCCGGGTGTTAGTCGATCGGGGATATAGCCCTAACGAAAACAAAGGAAAGAACGTAGATTTGTTACATTAATGTGGCCCTCAATAACTGAGCAGCTTCTTCATCAAACGGCCACTAGTTTTCAATGTGAATTGCTCGGAATTACCTAGTCCTAGCGAGTACTCGAATCTCACCGGAAGGGCTTAAAATACCAATCTCTTTACTGAGTACCGTAAGAGACGACGCCAAAGAACGCCAGATGAATAAACGCGATCAGAAGAATAGCGCCTGAGAATCCCCATAATATCAACCCAACAAATATCGATCCGCATGCACACCCAGCATGTCCGAATTGGGAAGGCGAATGGTACCGGCGGCGTTCCTGAGGGAGCGGGACCCAGCTGTTAACGCGAGCGCCCTCATTCTCACCAGCGTCTCGCCGGCTGAAAAAGGCCCGATTAGCATCAAGAGGGGCGTTTGGTGGCGACGATTTTGCGCGGCAGGCCGAAACGTCCCCGATTCCGTCCTACCGCGCGCGACGCACGCTTCGCTTCCTTTTTTAAGCGACGCACACCGGGCAGCGGGTGCGGGAGGAGGGTGAGGGAGGGGGGTGAGGGAGGGGGGGAGTTTCGAAGTCAGCGCGCGTCGCGGCGATTAGCGGCGCAAATCGACGCGCCGAGACGCGCGGCGGCGGAAACGTAGGGGAGAAAAAGAAGGGGAAGGAGCAAGGCGGGAAGACGGAAAAAAAGGGCGGGGGGTGAAGTACAGGGGAAAACACATGAAGGCTACTCGGCGGAAGGTTTAATGTACGAGGGCCAAGACGTTTACTTGTATTTTCCGCGAGTTTGATACTTATTTACTGAGTAGTAAATATGTCATGTTGAACTCGTATTAAAATATTGTTAGAGATTCTTAAGGATGGTGATCATAGATAAATAGGAGATTCTAGATAAATGAAGCGGAGAAGAAAAAAAACAGTCTTTTTATTGGCCTACCCTTACGATTATCCAGAAATGTAATAAATAAGCCGTTTCGTTTGTATACAGATGTAAGAATTTCCAACTTCGTTGCATCCTTAGCACGAACAGTTCATGGCACTTCTTGGAATCATCATTCGAACAAACGTAAGCGTTTAACTTAGGTCCTTTTCGTTTAAACTTTGAATCATCACACAGCTTTTAGTTTAGTTTTCCAACCCTTTGTTTGATTTGTGTACTGCACTATTACACCCGGACTTCCGGGTAAACTGTTCCGCGAAACAAAAGTGTACCGCGGTATTTAAATAAGAATTCCGCCAAAATGTGGAGTGATTCTATCTATATTATAGATATTAATAGCACATTGTACCATGTTATCAGTTCGTAATACAAAACTCCGTTTGCATCAAATGAGATAAAAGAGGATGTATTTCGCGATTTTTTTGTCGCCCGGTACATTGAAAGTAATCGTGAATGATGATTTTACCTGATCGACAAGTTTTGCCAGGCAAAACGGGCATGTTTCATTCCCGTCAAGGTACATACAGCTTATCGGAATATCAGCGCGTGGGTGTAACAGAACGGGTATCCACAGATATCTGGGCATTCTAATGTCAGTCAGTGGGCATCTACACTACATGACAACAGATTGTCCTCTCCGACAATCGCTCTCTCCCCAACTTGGACACGGCTACTCTTGTTCTCAAACCAACTCGATCACAGCTATCCATACTGTCCTCGGCTTGAATTTTCGATTCTAGTCGATATGCAAGCCCGTGTTATTGTTTTTAACCTTTGGTCAAATTTGATCGATTTTGAAATGGTTATGTTGATAGGTCTACGTTATTAGGTCTAAAATGTTCCGTTAAATTTACGAATATGCGAAAAAGTTTGCAGTTTTCTTTATTTGCATAATATTTTTGGAAAACTTCGCTTTACACCAACACGGTATTAAGATTGTTTGCTGAATTTTCACGCCTGCTGTTGGCATATAATAAACTGGTAGTGAAATGTTCGACAAAGAAAATTTTAAAAGTTTGTTCTC
>BOPP01000058.1:3681369-3695138 GCA_017312745.1 Gryllus bimaculatus | reverse complement strand
AATTTCATTAATGATAATCCCCTTCGTCTGATAACACAATATTGTATTATGAATGTTCCTTGGCAATAAAAATTATACCATTCAATTTCTTCCTGAGTGAATTCAACACAACATCGTCTATGTATGATTTAGCGTAGGGTAAAATTCCTTGCTCAAATACAGCAAATGTGCTTATAGAGATAGTTCGTGTTCAAATTCTCATTTTCATTAAATCCTAGTAATTTTTAAAATTCTCAAATCATTTTTTTCAACCATTCCAACATTTTCATTATTGAAGCTTGACTATTGAATTGTTTGGTGATGAATGGTATATTTTCCGCGATAAAGAGAGACCTTACAAAGAGAGAGGCCTCTTTATTTTTTCCACTAAAGCAACTGAAAAGTTCACTTTTTTCATTATCATTTTAAAGTATGAAATAACAAAAAAATATATAAAAATGTTCCACTAAAAATATAATTTATCAATGGTAAATGGATTGTTGGCCAGTGATGTGGTAATTTTTATTTCCGAAGTGCTTTTTAAATGTTAAGAAATTGCCATTACTTGATGTGCTGCGTTTCGGGCAGTTCGGTGAAAAGTTTTCCAAGAATGGCTAAAATATTAGTTGTATGTCAATTGCAATATAATGACTATCTTGTTACAAAACAATTACAAATTCTATTAGAAAGTATGTGTAATGTTCTAGCATTCATAGAGCTCGTTAAATTTTCATATCAAATTCGAAGTATTGAGTCTATACATTCTTCCCCTAAAATCCACAGCAAATGAAGATTCCAATGGATAAAATAGAGTCTCTTAAGTCGAAATAAATGCGAAATTAAATTTTCAAAACAAACATACAAATCTGTTTGTTGTCTATATAATTAAATTTATTTTACGTGTGTATTTACATTTTAAGCATTTAGAAAATTGCTTTGAGAGTTGTCTGCACACAGATATTTCTTTCTTTCTGATAGTATTTCTTTCTCTCTGTTAATATTTCTTCTAACTTTTTAAGCCTTAACATATTTTATTAACTAAATTTTATTGTTTATCATTTTCGATCACTTTTGTTAATAATATATCCTTACATTGTACTGATAAAATTGAACTATTTATATACTACTGCAAGAATCGAATTCGCAACCAAGCTACGCTTGGGAAGAAATAAATTAACATCAAATCAACATGATCTACTGTTTTATTAATTATTGTGAAGATGCTAACTTTCTCTGTTCCATATCGATTGCATGAAATTCTGTTCAGCAGTTTGTTTTGAGTTACCAACACATACAAATGTTGTCATTACGACAATTCAAGAATATTATCCTTGGCTGTCTTACTTAACATTTTCTAATAAAATGTATATCAGTAAATGTAATTTGTAACATTAAGACAGTGTTTTTAAAAATAATTAAAAATATATCGAAAGTAACACCATTTGCCGTGACAAATGGCCTCCGGAAATGAAGTAACAGTGTTGTCATATAGTCACAAGTTTCCTGCTCCTGTGCGGTGAAGTGTCGAGCTGTGATCGAGAACGCCCCGTGGTTTGCGTTTTATCAATTAATTGTTTATATAATTACACGGCTGTGAAGAAGTCATGATATCTTAACAAGAGACAAGTGCAAACATAAACACTTTACGAAGAGGCGGGGCTAAACAGCTGTCGCAGAGCAGGGATACTTCTCTGAATTTCATGTGATGTTCACTTTTTAGCGAACTGTCTTTTTGGCTCATCTTAGGCGGGTTCTTCTACATCCAGTGCGAGTCGAAGGGACGGAAAGAGCCAGGCTGGGTACAGCACAGGAAGAGCGAAGTGATGTGGCACGAGTCTTGAACGTCAGACGCGTATTGTCACACAAGTTTCCTGCTCCCGTGCGGTTGTGTCGAGCTGTGAGAGAGATGCCGGGCGAGGATAGGAGGGGAGGAGTGGGGCCGGGTGCGGGCGTTGGGCCCGGTGCGGGGCGGGAAAAATGGGGGGCGGGGGGGGGGTTTTGGGCCGCGGGGCGATTGGGGCCGGTTTGCCCGGGGGGGCCGAAATTGGGGGGGGAGGGTGGCGGGGGGGCGTGAATGGAAAAAAAAGCGGAAAGCCGGGGCGGGGGTTGGTTGAGGACGGTGGCGGGGGGGCGGGGGCGGGCGCGGTGAGGTTGCGGGGACGGGTGAGGTGGCGGGGGCGGGGAAGGAGTGGGCGGGGGGATGCGGGGGGGTGGGAGGGCGCGGTTGGGAACGCGACATCGTAAATCAAAGGCGCCCGATAGCAGCTGGCCGCGGGTTCGCCGCCTCGCCGCTGACCACTCTCGCCACGTAAGCACCAGACGGACTCAGAGCTTTGGGGCAACTGTTCAAGAACATCATCATCCTTATTATCAACTTCAAATCCTCTTTATCAATCACTTCATCCTCTTTATCATCAACTTCATCCTCTTTATCATCAACTTCATCCTCTTTATCAATCAACTTCATCCTCTTTATCATCAACTTCATCCCTCTTTATCATCAACTTCATCCTCTTTATCATCAACTTCATCCTCTTTAATCATCAACTTGCATCCTCTTTATCATCAACTTCATCCTCTTTATCATCACTTCATCCTCCTTTTATCTCAACTTCATCCTCTTTATCATCAACTTCATCCTCTTTATCATCAACTTCATCCTCTTTATCATCACTTCATCCTCTTTATATCAACCTTCATCTCTTTTATCATCCAACTTCATCTCTTTTATCACAACTTTATCCTCTTTATAATGATCTTTCTCATCATTAATGCGTCATCATACGCCCTGCCATCATTGGCATTTCATCATAACATTTTATCATCATTATCATGTCTTAAATATCGTCCTTTAGTCATCATCATCATTGTCATCATTATCTTCTTCATCACCCGCCATCGTCCCTTCATCCTCATCGGTCCTCTATTACCATTTGATCATCTCTTCATTAATTATGTTCCATATTCCGAGGGCCCGCTGCTGAATCTTTTTCGTCTAACTGCAACTCTTTTCTCTCCCTTTGGGCGCTTCAATGTCGGACAGTTTGTGGAAGACGGTTTATTTCCAATCCTTATAAGAAGTTCTATATCTTTTCATTCTCATTTCTAATTGAATTAATTTAAAAAAAATCATTTTATTTATCGTTTTTTAATACAGACTATCTTCTCGGTATTGTTTCATAAATTCTTGGCAGTGGAAACAAACTGTTACAATGAAGTAGCGACCAGATGTAAAATCGGCGCCAGCAAAGTTTGCAGTCACTGCTTGAATGTGTATCCGCCAATGAGTTGTAATTCCAAATTCTTAACAAAGAACTTTTGCCAGATATTCGAGAAGAAACTCACATCTGCCATTCATATGTTTTCGAAATAATTGATTGATTGATTGGATTTGATGTTTCCGGGCCGCGCTAAGTGCTAAGGCCATTAGTTCCGTTTAGAGTAGTGTATGCTTTCTCTCCTCGGGAGTGGTAGCGATCTTTTCCCCACTAGATGTTGAGATCCGCCACTGACGTACCAGTGGGGGCAACCCCCCAAGCTCGGACAAACTGTGTTCTCGACCAGTCCTCTCATCATTTGTGGCAGTTGTAGTGCTTGTTTAGTGCAAGTGTGGTACGTAAGAAGTGAGGATAGGACAAGTTAATAAGAAGTAGAGATTGCGCGTGGTCACGTGTCCCGTTTTTTAGGGTACTCCTCCGAATTCGCCTGGTATTGAATCGGAGAAACCACGGAAAGCTGCAATCAGAGCAAACTCAACTGTGATAGGATCATTGGTCTCGGTAAATAATAGCGTTTTTATTTGCAGATCCCATTGGCAATATCATAGCAAATATTACCTATAGTTACTTTGATTTAGAAAATTAAATAAAATAAAATATAAATTTAATATAAAAACAACAATTTTGATATAATTTTAAAACTGCCCACTCTACGAGTTTTCATAAAGGCATCCAACTGATCTGTTATTTGGTTCTGTATAGGATGCCTTAAAAGGCACTCCAAATATTTTTTTTTGTGTTCTCCTGAAATGTGCTTGAATAAAAAACATTTTGACGAATATGAGCCGAGAGATCGATAGCGCATTTAATGCTTTTATGTACAATATAAACACGTATGATTTAAATGCATCCTTTATATTCCTCGTTTTCTCAGAAAGACTGGAACTTTTCTGATGACAGCAAAATTTGCTTAAGGAACGTACTTAAACATAAAAACACTATATAGTCGATATCGTATACTGTTCTTTTGTTAGTGTTACAAACAAGAAAAATAACCCAATAAAGTGTTTTGCGTGAAGGGTGTTTAAGTCAAAAACTGCCTGTGCCTTGTGCCTCCCGATCAGTCAGGGTGCTGACTCTTCGACGTAATGACAGTAAATGAAGAATAATTGATCATTAGTCATTCGAAAACATTTTATCACTTAACGATAAAGAACCTCTTATTTGAATAAATCAATGACGAATAAACAATGATTTACAATAGGGAAATATCTAAAACATCCAAGATTATCTGAATGTCATTGAATGTCATTGAATTCAAATGTTAACGTCGAACCTTAAAAATCTTTTTTTATGATAACCTCTTCAACCATCGTCCAGAATCAGCATTTTCGTGCATCTTTCAGAAATCAACTAACATCTTTTATCAGGTGTGAAGAGTTTTCTTCTCACAAAATGATGAAAAACATGCATTGCAAAAAACTCGTCAAATTGTAAAAAATGTACTTGAAATTCCTAAATTTTAGTCACAATGTTTTGGTATGTTGTAAAGTATTTCCGACGCATTGACACCTTCACTTCAAAGAAATAAATTTAACTAGGAATTTATGCGGGGAATGCAGAGGATGTGACTGGATACTGTTCATATTTCTGTTTTATTTCCATTAAGGGAACCATTCAACCAAAATACGTAAAACGTTATTGGAAGCTGAGAGTTCGCCACATCACGTAAATCTATGCAAGTGGTAGGGGGATGGAAGTAATTGGAAGTGTCCGTATAGTATTAAAACAAAAGTCTAAATTTGAAGACGTTTTGATGTATGTAGATAACAAATAAATGTTTCAAGACGTTCACTAACAAAAGTAGAGTTAAACCCTGACCTTAAATCAGGGCGTGTGTGAAACTGCCGCCTGCACGATGTACTCGCCTGTTTGGGAAAGCCCGGTGCTCTAAGGACACGGGCAAATTTCCTGACTCGCTCTCATTTCCCACTCAAAAAGCCAGAAAGGGGTGTAACACGCTCAACCTGAAACGACTGGGAGTAGTAGCTTTCATATGTATATGTTTGCCAGATTTGTTCTTTTAAACAGCCGAGGTTTAAAATATGATTACATTCTTTTAATATCTATTTATTAATTCACGTTTTTTATAATTTTTTATTCTGCTTGGCATAAACATTTTTGTTTAGAGTCAGAGTACTGTATGCTTGAATGACAATTCTTTTCATGTTTCTCGTTTCGTGTTATGTTTAATAAAATCATATACTTATTTGTGTAGTATACCTGTGGAAATATAAAATTCCACGAAGTCTCTATAAGTAAACAATACTCGCTTACAGTTAAGATCTTTCAACATATAATTACTTGTATGTTCAACTCCTACCTGAAGGTAGGAGTTAATGCAATTATTGCACCATGATAAAATTTCCCAACCGCACCTCCAGGTTGTTTGGGGTAGTACATACTAGTTGGTCGCAAACGCCCGAGTCACGCTGGATAAGTGGCCCCCTCCCTTGTCCACCGAAGGCCTGAATTTTGGAGGTCGGGATGAGCTGACAGAGGTAGGTTAAATCTCTCGCAATGAGACTAAAACCTCCCTAAAGAAAAGGAAAAAGGGGCAGGCTTACTTGGAGCTACGGTGGGAAAGCCATCAGCAGATAGACAACCCTGGACAAAAAGCTCATGCCCTCCAGGTTGGGGGTTGTGCGTGGGTTTCCCGGCTATGGAAAATCTAATATATCTTGCAGAAGAATCAAGACTCGGAAATAATCCACAATATTATGACACACGAAGCAAAGTACTGTGCACAAGAAAGGAATTGGATAGCGGATACTTTAGAGTAAGCAACTTGAAATGTAAAATAAATCGCAATCAAAGATGATTTGCTGACTTCACTGTAAGTAAAAAAAGATAAACATTGCCATATCGACAAAGAAAATTAACTAAGGGCGCTAACGCGATTTAGTGTTTCATGCGCTGATCGCGAGCGGTATTTTTTTTCCATCGCTAAATTTTCCTTCCCTTCTCTGAATATTACAAGTTCTTCTAGAATCGTCAGTCCATGGCGATATTTATTAAGTAACATCAACTGGCATTGTAGTAACTTAAATTTTTTTGAAACTTTTAACACTTTCTGCAGCAAAAGAAATTTCTGAAGACGCTAAACTGCAAAATCAGTCTTCTACTTGCTTTCACAAAAACACTGATGACAAAATGCAATACACATATAAATGACAATATAAAAATTCTAATTAAGAATAGTATGCAGAAGGAAGGTAAAATTTTATTAAAGTAAGATTACAAATGGTGAAGACGGATAAGATAATGTATAGGTAGCTAAAATATTGTTATAAATAATACGAGAATAGTAAACTATTAGCATCTAGATTACTAAAATCAGTAAAAGCCTACAAATTATACATATCTGAATATACAATTCACTAATATACATAATGAGAACACAATTCATTTAATGTAGCACAATAATTAAATAAACCGAGTATTATTATGACATTTTTATTTAAAAAAAAGAAATATAATTCTTACCTAAACACCATACTCGTGAAAAAGCTGAAAATGCGCGATTGCGTGGGCAGTGGGTTTATTGTTCGCGTAGATCAAAGACTGATGACGGTAGGTCAATTTTGGCGCGAATTTGACGCAAATGTGATTGGGTCTTGGATAAGACTATCTTGTGGTCTTCAATAGATAACTAGGAATACCCTGGCTTCCGTCACACTAAATTCACCATATCAAAACGCTATTTTATTTTCAAAGGCGGTATTTTTGTATGCTTCGCGCCCCACTGCCCGAAGGTTAAAGCCTCTCAATATATAGGGAATTATGCACTGTTCTATCAGATTCTGTAGAAGAGTGAAAATTCGAGAGCATCAAAGAAGTGGAATACATTTTGAGGATAAAAATATGTTGAACCAAATATTACACCAATAGCGAATACGTGAATGTAGAATTGTCACGCTTATAAGAAAGGCGAAACCGCGGACACGCTGGTCATGAATAGGGTTTAAGCCCGCGATGGAAGCACGCTGCGAAAGAACTGAAAAAGGAATGCTCTCACTTCACAACAGATAGGCAAATAGCAATCAAACATGCAATGTACTCATTGTAGTGAATGAGTGGCCAAGAGTGGAAAATTACGGTGTCCATAGAGTCATTAGGAATTCGAGAAAAACAATGAATAAAAACGAAATGAAACTTCGGTAAATTCGCAGTTTTTGATAACTTAAAAGTAAAAACATCTTTTTTCCTGCAAGAAACGATTTTCACAAGTCTACATCGGCAAATGGAAACTGCACATCAATTAATAGATAGTCATTAATAGACAGAGATTGTAACGTATATTTTGAATTGATCACTAAATAACCAACCAGCCAGCGACCAGCTAACATAGTCCGAGCAAGGCTCCGTAAGGTCCGAAGTCAAACGTCCCAAATTTGAATGATGGCAGAATATACTTTAAAGATGTCACAAACATTCTTTGAAAACATATTCATTTAATCATAATTTTTTTGTTGCTGGTGTATTATCAGGGCATTGCAAAACAATATACAATGGACTTAATATACGCTAGCATTCATACAATCGTATGTTTCTGTATAGTAATACTAAATCTATAAATTTACGAGCGTTCTACAGATATTCATTATTTTTCTTCCTTTGAACCTTATACTTTTATAGTATTGTAACAATTTTTGGCGGAAAATCAAACCCAGTATTACGAGTAATATCAAGCTTCTGCAAAGACATTTTTTTCGCCGTTACGAGGGCTGGAAGTTAGGAAGAATCCTTAGCGTTCTACCACTCAGCTTTCGTCCATCATTGGTGGGCAGCAGCAAGCTGCACAGGCAGTTCGCGATGCGGCGTACAGATGGCGCTCGTTGTCTCTTTAAAAAAGTCACTGAGAAGTTATGGCGTGTGTCAATATGTACCGTATCTACAACACCGTACATACATCAATAACACATTAATATATACAAACTTGCCTATTTATTATAGAGATCTTGAACACTCCAATATGCACATATCAATTTCAAACAGTGCAATTAGAACGAGTCACATTTCAATGAAAAGAGGAAGGAACAAAATCTAAAGATATTTGTGCTACAGACAAAACCATTTTATTTAAGGAACCTTTAATAAAAGACACATGTTAACACTGCAATAGTTGAAAGCAGATACTAAATTAACTCCTCTTAACGTTAACAACAAACAGTTGGACTTTCTTCCCGGGTTTGCAGATATATAGTTGGAATAATACAACATCTGGACAAGAAAGGAACTACCTGGACGCATGCAAATGATTTGGAAACCCAACTTAATGTAGTCTTTAAAGCCCTAAAAACTTGATAAAAATAATGTGATTTATTTGGCCCAAAACGGGTTTAGTTGCACACAGTGAATTTAGTTGCCATAAAGGATCGCTCATTTACACCACAAAAATACAGAAAAACAATATCAAACAAACAATTGATACAATGTATAAAATACCCTATAGCAGTTGAAAGCATAGAGCACATGCACATCAAGATGCATATTTATTGGTCCCAATTATTTTTTATAATTGCAGTCAAGTTGCCAGGCTGTGGGGCAGTATTTAAATACTATTTGATAATTATATTTTAAATACATTTTTTGTATTTTGAAAAATTGTATTTTTGAGAATGTTTGGCATTTAAAGTATATATTTAAATACATAAAATGGGAGTATTTAAAAACAATTAACTTTAAATACTAATGAAGATAACTTAGGATCTCATTGCTTGAATTTTTGTTGGTGAATGAATCTCATTCGAAACAAAATAAATGCTTCTTTCAGCTGTTGAATTTGAATTTCTTCATCTTTAAATGATAAATTAATCATTAGAAATGCTGGACAATAATCCGAAAAAAAAGCGTCCCGACAATAAAATGGCGCTTATTTTCTTATAAGTTCAATCACCCGCTAGTTCAACAATTGTTTTCCCTTTGTGCTTTTTATACATTCGCAACTAGGGGTTTCTTGTCTGATCATTCCTTTTTAAAAAACTTCTTCGTTTTTAATAAGAAATTTCGTTTTATTTGGTTTAGTCATAATTTGGATAGTATTTTATATCTGAAAGTGATTTTGTTGGAAACTATCAATGAATATGTTTTATTTTTGAATGTTTTTTTAGTTTATTTTTTTAGTTTTTAGTTTATGTATACAGAGTTGAAAAGATAAATTACCTCAGTTAAAACGATTTCCTGTACAACAGATGAAATAAATTTTGTAGAGAAGCGGCAAAAGATTGGGCTTATCTGTTAACATTACAATTCCACAAACAGATAAATCTTCAAATAGGCCCATGGACAAAAATAATAATATGCAGCGAACTGCAAGCGAAAGTCAAGGCACTAAGGCATCTCAAAAAGTCCCATATTATTCCTGGTCATATTTCTTTGAACCAAATATAATCAAACAACGTTCATATATATTTGGAACACTTATTCAATATCAAATACATTAACAACATTACTAAAGCAGAACAGATACAATTTCAAAACAACATTCCCCCTCTCAATAGAAACTTTAAGTCCTTTTGAGATTATATCAATAATAATAACAGCAACTGTCTGGAAAATCTAAAGTATTATTAGAAATAAAATAGTTTATTTTTTTCTCAATCAAAATTATTGAAAAAGCTCATTAGCCAGTTATTCTTGAAACCTACCGGATTGTTACAGCGATTCTGAAGCTAGGAATGTTGGTTATGCATAAAGTCCCCCATACCCTTGACTTTCGGTACCATGAGCAAAAATACCATAATAATAATAATATAATAATAATAATAATAATGAATAATAATAATAATAATAATAATAATAATAATAATAATAATGAACTGATTTTTTTTTCATTTTTTATGGTGCATTCATAGATTACAATTTAATACAGTCCATATCTAAACATAAGCAAAAAATTTGATATAATATATTATCACATAAATTAGTTTTTTTGATTGACTTTCGAGATAAGAAGGTTTCTTATCGCTTGTGATAGTTTTGAATTTCATTTAACTGTGAGTGTGTACTGTGTACCATTTAACTGTGAGGGAAGTACAGAAAATTACTAAGGGGGATATACTTCCGAATGGTGGATGAATGTGCGTTTACGAAATGAAACATTCTTCTACAACCACGTAGCGCCTACGCCTAGGAGTGTCCCAACTTGGGGTGTCGCACGTCTTCAAGGGCTACAAGTAAAACCTTCAATCTGGTTGCGCACGTCTGGGCATCGTACCGACACGTCAGCATCGTCACCACACGAAATCAGGCAAATCTACAAGGGAAGTAAAGAAAATTACTGAAGGGGAGGAATATAATTTGAATGGTGATGCATGTGTGTTAGAAATGAAGATTTATTCTACAATAAATAGTCGTATACGGCAGAGGTGTCCACTTGCAAAGGTTTTCAGGGCTAGCAACTAAAACCTTCAAATATGTGTTACGGGTCATATTTTCATTACTTCCGGCGATCCCCACTGATTTCCCATATAGTTCACGCCGGCTGCTCTTAAAATCGGTAGGGAATGGGACCATGCATGGTAAATCAGATCGTACGATGCGTAAGGCAGTGAAAACACATTGGGATGATTGTGAGTTTCTGAATTTAGTAGAAAGGCAATTTTTAACACTCAAACCAATTTTTTACATTATAGGGAGTGTGGGAACCCGGCATAGCGGTGTGCGCCTAGGCACACGCACAATGTTCTTGATGCAAGACGCTTCACTTTTGATGCAATAACTAGGGGGCGGATTTATGCAAATGTTCTAATGATAATTTTTTTCTTTTCGCTTAGAAAAAGGCATTTAGTATAGAAATTCATTTTATGTACAAGACACAAAGGAAAAATGGGTTATTTTTTAAGTACTTTTTTTGCATTTTTTCGGCGATTTCGATTAATAAGTAGTTTTTTTACCTTTTCCCGAGAGTTTTCCATGCATTTTTTTCGGCAGAGTTCATCAGTTCCTAATGTCATTTTAATGGTAATTGTTCAAATAATATTTAAAAAGATGAACAAATGCCCATAGAATTTTTGAGTACCTTTCCCCTGCGATTCGATTTCTTTCGCTCGAAAGTATTGTAAAGTCCGCCATTGTATGCAATCTAAAGTTCCCTTTGAAGCCTGCCAGCGCCAATTGGCGATTCAGCCGCTTTGTGATAAAGAAAGGCATATTTTTTCTGCTAGAACAGTCCAAACCAAAGTTTGAAAGCTGAGTTCACTTGAACGAAGAAAGAAGCCTCGATTACATCAGTACCGTATTTACTAGCTGTCCGGATGACCCACCGCGTCCATGGCGAAGGTGCCGACGTTTTCGTCGCCATTCTGCGACCTTCCCCAGGGCGTAATGCCTGACTGTGCCGGGGTGACGCCGCGTCCATGGCGAAGGTGCCGACGTTTCGATCGCACATTCTGCGAACTTCCTCGGGCGTAATGTGCGGAGATTGTGCTGCGCACCAAACGAGTTTAATCGGGATCAGTCTTCTCCTCTACCGAATACCGTTTGGCCGGATGGTCGGCCAATGCGGAGAATGTGCACCGGCCAATCAGGGACATCTCCGCGCATGTACGCCTGAGGAAGGTGCAGAATGGCGACCGAAAACATCGCACCTTCGGCCGTGGACGCGGCGTCACCCCGGACAGGCCAAGTACATACCGACTTTGGCCGCGGAAACCGCCTACGCACTCATCAGTTACGTAGCTCATCTGTAAGCTATGAGTATTTTCATTCGAACATTTTTTACTTCATTTTTCTTTTCATTTAGGTAGTTTAAAAATCATTTTAAACGTATTTTGAATTTGATCATCGTTTGGCGGATGTTTTTAGGTCATCAAAGTCCGTCTTGTACTAATAAGCTTTGACGGACCACAATAGCACCGCTATTGGCGGAACCGGCGGGTCGCAAGATGGACAAGCCTGGTCTACGCCTTACAAGGGATTCGAACAACTCCGAATGATACTTTGGATGTAACTGCCCCAACACCTGTGATACCCAAATCGTCAGGACATGGAAAGAAAGAAGGTTGAAACGTGGATACAATGACGGTGGAGACAATCCCACCATGCCACAAAGCAATCAAAACAAACATCCATCCAGCGATCTCAGCTATCATAATCGTGTGATATGTAATTAAATAAGTACAAACAAATTAAGGTTTGTACTATTTTTTTCGTCTCTAAGAATTGTTGTTCATGAAATTCGGCAGCAATGTCTTCAATCCATGATTTTCCGAGAATGGATGGCGAAATTGCTTATTTTGTTAGCCATTATGCAATTTGTTAGCCAATTAAAAAGGTTTATTATTATTATTATTATTATTATTATTATTATTATTATTATTAATTATTGGGCCCATTGGGCAAGGAAGAAAATAACCAACTGACATGTAAGATATGTGTAAATTCAATACTGTACTCAAAGTATTGGTAAATGTATGGCTTGAACTACAAGGACTTAAATATTTTTAACAAATCAATTAACAGTAATTATTGGGCAAGGGAACCTTGATGTTAAGTCGCATGGGATTACCAGGACTCGAGAAATATTTTGTGAAATAAAAATTCAATTCAGTTTCAACAAAAATATTCAACCACTGTTCATTAATTGATCGGCTGGTGAGAGAGATATCTGTAATATTTAAGTATGAGAATAAAACGATGCGAAACGATCATTAGCCAAAAAAATTGTTGATATCAGACATCTTGTATTTATCAATATTTAAATTCAAACCACTACTATTACTTGCTATTACTATTTTTACTAAAATTTAACTAATTATTAAATTATTATTATTATTATTATTCTTTTATTTATTATTAAATGTGTTTTTATTATTACTCAATTTTGATTTGTATCAGCATGATCGACGAGCGTGGGCCATTGGAGCTTCTCCAGCTGGGGAATCGAATGCGCAGTCCAGTAATCGCATGCTAAATGCCCGTGCAGCCGGTAGCCGATTGGCGAATGGGAGGGGAGGGGCCGGCCAGGTGGCGCCTTCAGCTCAGGACCCCTCTCGCTCCCCCTCCCGCCCGCGCTTCGCCTGCCGCGCCGCGTGGCGCGCGCGATCCTCGGCGGCGCCGGTCCGCGATGGCCTCGTTCCTCTCACTACCTGAAAAGTCGCCGCCCTTTGGATAACGCCGCCTAAAGATCGCGTTTCCCCCCGCCCGCCCTCGCCGCCCGGGCCCCGCTCGCATCGCCCGCCGGCTCGGCTCGGCTTCCGCCCCCGCTCCGCTCCGCGGCCGCTCCGCGCCGCCCCGCGCTGCCTCGCTCCGGCCGCTGTGCTGTAACCCATCAGAAGGATCCGCGCCAAAAAGACAGTTCGCTAAACAAGTGAACATCAGCATGAAATTCAGAAGAAGATCCTCGCTCGCGACAGCTGTCAGCCCCGCCTTTTCGTAAAGTGTTTATGTTTGCCCACTTAGTCTCCTCGTTTAAGATATCATGTTTTCTAATTTTCACAACCGCGTAATTATATAAACAATTATTGATAAAAGCAAACCACGGGACGTTCTCGATGCAACAGCTTCGCG
>BOPP01000058.1:3670242-3681344 GCA_017312745.1 Gryllus bimaculatus | reverse complement strand
ACTGTCGCACAAGTTTCCTGCTCCTTTGCGGTTGTCGCGAGCTGTGATCGAGAACGTTCTGTGGTTTGCTTTTTATCAACTAATTGTTTATATAATTACGCGGTTGTGAAAATTGAGAAACCATGATATCTTAACGAGAGCCTTGCGCATACATAAACACTTTACGAAGAGGCGTAGCTGAACAGCTGTCGCGGCGGAGGGATACTTCTCTGAATTTCATGCGATGTTCACTTGTTTAGCGAACTGTCTTTTTGGCGCGGATCCTTCTGGATGGGTTACAGCACGGCGGCGGAGGAGGCAGCGCGGGGCGGCGCGGAGCGGCCGGGGCGGACGGGCGAAGCCGAGAGCGCGTGGCGAGCGAGCGGGGCCGGGCGAGGGCGGGCGGGGGGAAACGCGATCTTTAGGCGGCGTATAAAGGGCGGCGACTTTTCGGTAGTGAGAGGACACGAGGCCATCGCGGACGGCGCGCCGAGGATTCGCGCGCGCCACGGCGGCGCGGCAGGCGAAGCGCGGGCGGGAGGGGGAGCGAGAGGGGTCCTGAGCTGAAGCGCCGACCTTGGCCGGCCCTCCCCCCCATTCGCCAATGGCCTACCGGCTGCACGGCATTAGCATGCGATACTGGACTGCGCATTCCGATTCCCAGCTGGAGAGCTCACTGCCCACGCTCGTCGATCATGCTGATCAAAATCAAATGAGTAATAATAAACACACCACTTTAATAATAAATAAAAATAATAATAATATAAAATTTAATAATTAATTAAGTCAAAAATAGTCAATGAAGTAACTAGTAGTGGTTGAATTTATATTAGATAAATACAAGAGTCTGATATCAACTAATTTTTTGGCTAATGATTTTCGCAATCGTTTTATTCTCATACTTAATATTACAAGTTATCTACCTCACCAGCCGATCAATTAATGAATAGTGGTTGAATTTATGTTGAAACTGAATTGGAATTTTTATTTACGAACAATATTTCTCGAGTCCGGTAATCCCATGCGACCTTAACCTCAAGGTTCCTCATTTACGACCCATAAGTATATGGTATAATGATTTGTTAAAAAATATTTATACGTCCTCGTAGTTCAAGCATACATTTAAATACTTTGTGTACAGTATAATTTAACACTATCTTACATTCAGTTGGTTATTTTCTTCCTTCCCAATGCCAAATTATAATAATAATAATAATAATAATAATAATAATAATAATAATAAACCTGTTTAATTATAATCAAATGTGTAAATGTAATGCAACAGTTATAAACCGAGTAAGATCTAATTCCAGTAAGAAACACTGGCTCATCCTGAGATATTATTGTGTTAGCATACGTGTGGATTATTAAATAAAATAATATATAAATTAATAATTTTTTAAAAATCCGTAATTGTGAATTTCGCAACTTGAACGATTAAGACTGCGCGAATTTCATGAATCAACATTCTTAGAGACAAAAAAACAGTACAAACCTAATTTTTTGTACTTATATTAATTACATATCACGAGATTAGGTAGCTGAAGATCGTGGATGGATGTCTTGTTTGATTGCTTTGTGGCATGGTGGATTTGTCTCCACCGTCATGTATCACGTTTTCAACTTCTTTCTTTCCATGTCCGTCAGCGATTTGGGTAGCACAGGTGTTGGGCAGTTACATCCAAGTACATTCGGAGTGTTCGAATCCCTTGTAGGCGTAGACCGGCCTTGTCCATTGCGAGCCCGCGGTTCCGCCATAGCGGTGCTATTGTGGTCCGTCGAAAGCCTATAGTACACAGACGGATTTGATGACCTAAAAACATCGCCCAAAACATGATCAAATCAAAATACGTTTAAAATAATTTTAAACACCTAAATGAAAAGCTAAAAATGAAGTAAAAATGTTCGAATGAAAATACTCAAGCTTACTGATGATGCATACGTATTACTGGATGAACGTAGGCGGTTCCGCGGCCAGAGTCGGGTATTACTTTGGCTTGTCCGGGGTGACGCCGCGTCACTGGCGAAGGTGCCGATGTTTTCGATCTGCCATTCTGCACCTTCCTCAGGGCGTACATGGCGCGGAGCATGTCCCTATTGCCGTGCATCTATCTCCGCATTGGCCGACCATCCGGCAAACGGTATTCGGTAAGAGAAGAACTGATCCCGATTAAACTCGTTTGGTGCGCACGCACAATCTCCGCCATTACGCCCGAGGAAGTCGGCCGAGAATGTGCGATCCGAAACGCTCGGCACCTTCGCATGCGACGCGGCGTCACCCCGGACAGTCAGTCATTACGGCCCTGGAGGAAGGTGCAGAATGGCGACGAAAACGTCGGCACCTTCGCCATGGACGCGGTGTCATCCGGACAGCCTAGTAAATACGTTACTGATGTAATCGAGGCTTCTTTTCTTCGTTCAAGTGAACTCAGCTTTCAAACTTTTGGTTTGGACTGTTCTTTAGCAGAAAAAATATGCCTTTCTTTATCACAAAGCGGCTGAATCGCCAATAGCGCTGGCAGGCTTCACAGGAACTTTAGATTGCATACAATGGCTGACTTTACAACTTTCGAGCGAAGAAATCGAATCGCAGGGATAGGTACTCAAAAATTCTATGGGCATTTGTTTCATCTTTTAAATATTATTTGAAGCAATTACCATTAAAATGACATTAGAACTGATGAACTCTGCGAAAAATGCATTAAAAGTGACGGGAAAAGGTAAAAAACTACTTATTAATCGAAATCGCCGAAAAATGCAAAAAAAAGTACTTAAAAAATAACCCATTTCCTTTTGTCTTGTACATAAAATGAATTTCTATACTAAATGCCATTTTTCTAAAGCGAAAAGAAAAAAATTATCATTAAACATTTCATTAAAATCCGCCCCCTAGTTATTGATCAAAAGTGAAGGTCCTTGCATCCAAGAACATTGTGCGTGTGCCTAGCGCACACGCTGCCGGGTTCCACACTCCCTATAATGTAAAAATTGGTTGAGTGTTAAAAATTGCTTTCTACTAAATTCAGAAATTCACAATCATCCCAATGTGTTTCACTGCCTTACGCATCGTACGATCTGATACCATGCATGGTCCCATTCCCTACCGTTTTAGAGCAGCCGGGTGAACTATATGGGAAATCAGGTGTGGATCGCCGGAGTAATGAAAATATGACCCGTAACCATATTGAAGGTTTTAGTTGTAGCCCTTGAAACCTTGCAAGTTGGACACCTCTGCCGTATACGCTATTTATTGTAGAATAATCTTCATTTCTAACACACATGCATCACCATTCAAATTATATCCTCCCCTCAGTAATTTTCTTTACTTCCCTGGTAGATTGCCTGATCGTGTGGTGACGATGCTGACGTGTGGTACGATGCCCAGGTGCGCAACCAGATTGAAGGTTTTACTTGTAGCCCTTGAAGACGTGGACACCCTAAGTTTGGACACTCCTGGCGTAGGCGCTACGTGTTGTAGAATAATGTTCATTTCTAACGCACATTCATCACCATTCCAAGTATATCCTCCCTTAGTAATTTTCTGTACTTCCCTCACAGTTAAATGTACACAGTACACACTCACAGTTAAATGAAATTCAAAACTATCACAAGGATTAAGAAACCTTCTTATCTCGAAGTCAAATCAAAAAAACTCTAATTTATGTGATAATATATTATATCAAAATTTTTGCTTATGTTTAGATATGACTGTATTAAATTGTAAATCTATGAATGCACCATAAAAATGAGAAAAAATAGTTTTCAATATTATTATTATTATTATTATTATTATTATTATTATTATTATTATTATTATTATGGTATTTTTGCTCATGGTACCCGAAGTTCAAGGTATGGGGGACCTTTATGCATACCACATTCCTAGCTTCAGAATCGCGTGAACAATCCGGTAGGTTTCAAGAATAACTGGCTAATGAGCTTTTTCAATAATTTTGAGAGAAAAAATAACTAATTTTTTCTAATAATACTTTAGATTTTTCCAGACCAGTTGCTGTTATTATTATTGATATAATCTCAAAAGACTCAAGTTTCTATTGAGAGGGGAATGTATTTTGAAATTGTATCTGTTTCTGCTTTAGTAATGTTGTGTAATGTATTGATATTGAATAAGTTTCAAATATATATGAACGTTGTTTGATATATTTGGTTCAAGAAATGACCAGGGAATAATATGGACTTTTTGGAGATGCCTTAGTGCCTTGACTTTCGCTGCCAGTTCGCTGCATATTATTATTTTTGTCCATGGGCTATTTGAAGATTTTCTGTTTGTGGAATTGTAATGTTAAACAGATAGCCAATCTTTTGCCGCTTCTCTACAAAATTTATTTCATCTGTTGTAAGGAATGGTTTTAACTGAGGTAATTTATCTTTCAACCTCTGTATACATAAACTAAAAACTAAAAATAACTAAAAACATTCAAAAATAAAACATATTCATTTATAGTTTCACAAAATCACTTTCAGATATAAAATACTATCAAAATTATGACTAACACAAATAAACGAAATTTCTTATTTAAACGAAGAAGTTTTTAAAAAGAATCATCAGACAATAAACCCCTAGTTGGCGAATGTATAAAACGCACAAAGGAAAACAATTGTTGAACTAGCGCTGATGAACTTAGTGGTATAAGAAATAAGCGCCATTTTATTGTCGGGACGCTTTTTTCGGATTATTGTCCAGCATTTCAAATGTTTATATTTATCATTTAAAGATGAAGATAATTCAAATTCAACAGCTGAAAGAAGCATTTATTTTTGTTTCAATGAGATTCATTCACCAACAAAATCAAGCAATGAGATCCTAGTTATCTTCATTAGTATTTAAAGTAATTGTTTTTTAAATACTCCCATTTTATGTATTTAAATATATCTTTAAATGTCCAAACATCTCAAAAATACAATTTTTCAAATACAAAATGTATTTAAAATATACATATCAAATAGTATTTAAATATTGCCCCACCCTGGCAACTTGACTGCAATTATAAAAAATAATTGGGGACCAATAATTTGCATCTTGATGTGATGTGCTCTATGCTTTCAACTGCTATAGGGTATTTTATACATTTGTCATCAATTGTTTGTTTGATATTGTTTTCTGTATTTTGTGGTGTAAATGAGCGATCCTTTATGGCAACTAAATCACTGTGTGGCAACTAAACCCTTTTTGGCCAAATAAATCACATTATTTTATCCAAGTGTTTTAGGCTTTAAAGACTACATAAGTTGGTTTCAAATCATTTGCATGGCGTCCAGGTAGTTCCTTTCTTGACCAGATGTGTATTTTCCAACTATTATCTGCAAACCCGGGAAGAAATTTCCAACTGTTTGTTGTTAACGTTAAGAGGAGTTAATTTAGTATCTGCTTCAACTATTTCAATGTAACATGTTTCTTTTAATAAAGGTTCCTTAATAAATGGTTTTGTCTGTAGCACAAATTCTTTAGATCTGTTCCTTCCTCTTTTCATGGAAATGTTACTCGTTCTATTGCACTGTTTGAATGATATGTGCATATGGAGTGTCAAGATCTCTATAATAAATAGCAGTTTGTATATATTAATGTATTGATGTATGTACGGTGTAGATACGGTACATATTGGACACACGCCAATAACTTCTCAGTGACTTGTAAAGAGACAACACGAGCGCCATCTGTACGCCGCATCGTGAACTGCCTGTGCAGCCTTGCTGCTGCACCCAATGATGGAGGAAAGCTGAGTGGTAGAACGCTAAGGATTTCTTCCTAAGTTCAGCCCTCGTAACGGGAAAAAATGTTCTTTGCAGAAGCTTGATATTACTCGTAATAAATTCTTTTATTTGCCACCAAAAATTGTACAATACTATAAAAGTATAGGTTCAAATGACGAAATAATCTGGTTATTTCTTCCTTTGAAGAAGTAATGTGGAAGAAGTAATGTGGAAATTTGTGGTTATGCAGAAGAGCAGGCCCTATGGCCTGAGCCTCGCCATTAATAAAGACTTATTATTAATTTTATTATTATTATTATTATAATGAATATCCTAAACGCTCGTAAATTTATAGATTTTAGTATTACTATACAGAACATACGATTGTATGAATGCTAGCGTATATAAGTCATTTTTTATTGTTTGCAATGCCTGATAATACACCAGCAACAAAATTATGATTAAATGAATATGTTTCAAAGAACGTTTGTGACATCTTAAAGTATCTGCATCATTCAAATTTGGGACGTGACTTCGGAACCTTACGGAGCCTTGCTCGGACTATGTTAGCTGGTCGCTGGCTTTGGTTATTAGTGATCATTCAAAATATACGTACAATCTCTGTCTATTAATGATATCTATTAATGATTTGCAGTTTCCATTTGCCGATGTAGACTTGTGAAAATCGTTTCTTGCAGAAAAAGATGTTTGTTACTTTTAAGTTATCAAAAACTGCGAATTACCGAAGTTTCATTTCGTTTTTATTCATTGTTTTTCTCCGAATTCCTAATGACTCATGGACAGCGTAATTTTCCACTCTGGCACTCATATCACCTACAATGAGTACATTGCATGTTTGATTGTATTTGCCTATCTGTTGTGAAGTGAGAGATTCCTTTTCCAGTTCTTTCGAGCGTGCTTCCATCGGGGCTTAAACCCTATCATGACCAGGTGTCCGCGGTTTCGTCTTTCTTAGAAGGTGACAATTCTATCATTCACGTATTCGTATTCTGTAATCTTTGGTTCACATATTTTATCTCAGAATATTTCCACTTCTTTTGATGCTCTCGAATTTTCATCTCTACAGATCTGTAGAACAGTGCATAATTCCCTATATATTGAGAGGCTTTAACCTTCGAGCGATGGCGCGAGCAGTACAAATACCGCCTTTGAAAATAAAATAGCGTTTTGATATGTGAATTTAGTGTGACGGGAAGCCAGGTATTCTCTAGTTATCTATTGAGACACAAGATAGTCTTATCCAAGACCCAATCACATTTGCGTCAAATTCGCGCAAAATTGACCTACGTCATCAGTCTTTGATCTACGCGACATAAACACTGCCACGCAATCGCGCATGTTCCAGCTTTTTTCACGAGTATGGTGTTTATGTAAGAATATATTTCTTTTTTTTAAATAAAATGTCATAATAATACTCTTATGTTAATTATTGTGTACATTAAATGAATTGTGTTCTCATTATGTATATTATGAATTGTGTATTCATTATGTATAATTTGTAGCTTTTAGTGGATTTTAGTAATCTAGATTGCTAATAGTTACTATTCTCGTATTATTATAACTTATTTAGCTACCTATACATTATCTCTATCCGTCTTCACCATTTTAATCTTACTTATAAAATTTTTACCTTCCTTCTGCATACTATTTTAATTTAGATTTTTTATTGTCATTATTATGTTGTATGCATTTGTCATCAGTGTTTTGTGAAAGCAAAGTAGAAGACTGATTTTGCAGTTTAGCTCCTTCAGAAATTTCTTTTCTGCAGAAGTGTTAAAATGTTTCAAACAATTTTAATGTACTACAATGCCCAGTTGATGTTACTTAATAAATTCGCCATGACTGACGATCTAGAGAAGCTGTAATATTCAGAGAAGGGAAGGAAATTTAGCGATGGAAAAAATACCGCTCGCGATCGCGCATGAAACACTAAATCGCGTTAGCGCCCTTAGGTTAATTTTTTTGTCGATATGGCAATGTTTATCTTTTTTTCTTACAGTGAAAGTCAGCAAATCTTCTTTGTTTGCGATTTATTTTACATTTTAAGTTGCTACTCTTAAAGTATCCACTATCCATTTCTTCTCGTGCAAGTACTTTGCTTCGTGTGTCATAATATTGTGATTATTTCCGTCTTCTTCTGCAAGTATAATAGATTTTCTATAGCCGGGAACCCACGCACAACCCCCAACCTGGAGGGCATGAGCTTTTTGTCCAGGGTCGTCTATCTGCTGATGGCTTCCACTGTAGCTGAAGTACAGCCTGCCTCCTTTTCCACTCTTTAGAGAGGTTTTAGTCGTCATTGCGAGAGATTTAACCTACCTCTGTCAGCTCATCCGACCTCCAAAATTCAGGCCTTCGGTGGACAAGGGGAGGGGGCCACTTATCCAGGCCGTGACTCGGGCGTTTGCGACCAACTAGTATGTACTACCCCCAACAACCTGGAGGTGCTGTTGGGAAGTTTTATCATTGTGCAATAATTGCATTAACTTCCTACCTTCAGGTTAGGAGGTTTAACATACAAGTAATTATATGTTGAAAGATCTACTGTAAGCGAGTATTGTTTACTTATAGAGACTTGTGAATTTATTTCCCAGTATTACAACCACAAATAAGTACATGATTTAATTAAACATAACACGAAACGAGAAAACATGAAAAGAATTCGTCATTCAAGCATACAGTACTCTTACTCCTAAACAAAAATGTTTATGCCAAGCAGAAAAAAAATTATAAAAACGTGAATTAATAATAGATATTAAAGAATGTAATCATATTTTAAACCTCGGTTGTTTAAAAGAACAAATCTGGCAAACATATACATATGAAGCTACTACTCCCAGTCGTTTCAGCTTGAGCGTGTACACCCCTTTCTGGCTTTTGAGTGGGAAATGAGAGCCGAGTCAGGGAAATTTGCCCGTGTCCTTAGGAGCACCGGGTTTCCCAAACAGGCGAGTACATCGTGCAGGCGCAGTTTCACACGCCTGATTTAAGGTCAGGGTTTACTCTACTTTTGTTAGTGAAACGTTTGAAACATTATTTGTATCTAATACATCAAAACGTCTTCAAATTAGACTTTTGTTTTAATACTATACGGACACTTCTCAATTACTTCCATCCCCCCTATCACTTGATAGAATTTACGTGATGTGGCGAACTCTCAGTCTCCAATAACGTTTACGTATTTTGTGAACGGTTCCTTAATGGAAATAAACAGATATGAACAGTATCAGTCACATCCTCTGCATTCCCCGATAAATTCCTAGAGTTATAATTTATTTCTAAAGTGAAGGTGTCAATGCGTCGGAAATACTTTGACAACATACAAGACATTGTGACTAAAATTTAGGAATTTCAAGTACATTTTTTACAATTTGACGAGTTTTTTTGCAAATGATGTTTTTCATCATTTTGTGAGAAGAAACTCTTCACAACCTGATAAAAAGATGTTATTGATTCTGAAAGATGCACGAAAATGCTATTCTGGACGATGTTGAAGAGGTTATCATAAAAAGATTTTTAAGGTTCGACGTTTACATTTGAATTCAATGACATTCAATGACATCAGAAAATTCTTGGATGTTTTAATTATTTCCCTATTGTAAATCATTGTTTATTCGTCATTGATTTATTCAAATAAGAGGTTCTTTAATGCGTAAGTGATAAAATGTTTTCGAATGACTAATGATCAATGATTCTCATTTACTGTCATTACGTCGAAGAGTCAGCACCCTGACTGATCGGAGGCACAAGACACATCAGTTTTGATTAAACACCATTCACGCAAAACATTTTATTGGGTTATTTTCTTGTTTTAACACTAATAAAAGTACATGATACGATATCGACTATACATTGTTATTTTACCTTTAAGTACGATAAGCAAATTTTGCTGTCAATCAGAAAAGTTCCAGACTTTCTGAGAAACGAGGAATATAAAGAACCCATTAACTCATATGTGTTATATTCTACATAAACGCATAAATACGCTTATCAATCTTCTGCGCATATTCGTCCAAAATGTTTTTTATGCAAGCACTCATTCAGCTTCAGGAGAACCCTCAAAAAAATGTTTGGAATGTTTTTAAGGCACCTACACAAGAAAAAATCACAGCTCATTGGATACCTTTATGAGTTGCATTAAAATTATTTTTTTTTATTTTATTTTCTAAATCAAGTAACTAGAGGCCATATTTGCTCTTTTTATTGCCAATTTGGGATCTGCAAATAAAAACCTATAATTAAACCGAGACCGATGATCGTATCACCAGTTGAGTTTGCTCTGATCGGTAGTTTTCCGTGGTTTCTCTGATCAATACCGGGCGAATGTCGGAGCAGTGCCCTAAAAAACGGGACACGGACCACGCGCAATCTCTTCTTATTATTACTTGTCCTATTCTCACTCTTACTTACACACTTGCACTAACAAGCACTACACTGCCACATATGCTGGGAGACTGGTCGGGAGTTTAGAGCTTGTCCTGGCTGTGGCGATTCCCCACTGGTAGGTCAGTGGTGGCACCTCCCGAGGAGAAAGCATACACTATACTTACGGAACTAAAGTCCTTAGTAGTTGGCGCGCCCGGACACATCAATCAATCAACGAATTATTACGAAAAAAATGAATGGGAGATGTGAGTTTTATCTCTGAATATCTGGCAAAAGTCCGTAAGCATTTTGAATACGACTCAATGGCACCTTGCAAACTTAATAATATACCTTGCAAACTTTGCTGGCGCCGGTTTTACATCTGTGGCCACTGCATTGTATAGTTTGTTTTACTGCCAATAATTATGACCATACCCGAGAAAAGTCTTTATTAAAAATAATGATAAAATGAAAAATTTTAATTAATTCAATAGAAATGAGAATGAGAAGATATAGGACTTCTTGTAAGAATGAAAAAACCCTCTTCCAAAACTGGCCGACATTCAAACGCCCGAAGGGAGAAGAAAAGAGATCCAGTTAGACGAAAAGATAAGAGGAAACCCTCTAAACATGGAGCAGGCAGAGATATTTCCCATGTAGTGATGTTGACAATAGAGATCATGGACAAGAAGATAGTATTGAAGCAGAAGGATAACAGGAAGGAGAAGATGATGATAATGAAGAGGGCGATGAGGATGAAGACGATGGCGGTGATGAAGACGATGATGATGACAATGATAATGAAGTCTGGTGATGATGAGTGATGATGATGTTGAAGACTATGATAATAATGATAAAGATTATGATGAAGATGACAATGATGGCAGAGATTCTGATGATGATGATTATAAAGATGATGATTGTAAAGATAATGATGATTATAAAGATAATGATGATTATAAAGATGATGATGATTATAAAGATGATGATGATTATAAAGATGATGATGATTATAAAGATGATGA
>BOPP01000058.1:3656199-3670217 GCA_017312745.1 Gryllus bimaculatus | reverse complement strand
AGCTGCAGTTAAGACGAAAAAGATCAAGAGGGCCCCTGAATTAGGGAACATAATAAGAAGAGGATGATCAAATGGGTAATAAAGAGCGACCGATTGAGGATGAAGACGATGGCGGGATGAAGAAGATAAATGATAATAAAGGAAAACAATGATGATGATGACTAAAGGACCGATATTAAAGACGCATGATAATGCATGCATAAAGAATTATGATGAAGATGACAATGATGGGGCAGGATTATCGATGACATGATGATGATGATCAGTATGAAGATGATTTGGTGATAATAAAGCAGGATGAAGTTGATGATTAAAGAGGATGATGTTTTTGAACAGTTGCCCAAAGCTCTTGCAGTGCTGCTGGCGTGGTGCGGCGTGGCGAGCGTGGTCAGCGGCGACGGTGCGAAACGCGCGGGCAGATGCTATCGCCGCGCTTGATTTACGATGTCGCGTCCCACGCGCCCCTCCTCCCACCCCGCATCCTCCGCCCCGCCCCCCCTCCGCCCCTAACCTGCCCCGCTACTCTCCGCCCGCCGTTCCCCGAACGCCCCGCCTCCCGCACCGTCCTCAACCACCCCGCCCGCCCCGCCTAATCACCGCCCCGCCAACGCCCAATCGCCCCGCACCGCCCAATGGCCCGCACCGCCCATCGCCCCGCCCCGCCCTACCCATCACCGCATCCGCCCAGCCCCACCGCGCACCGTCCTCAACCGCCCGCCCACCTCCCCCGCCCCGCTCAATCACCGCCCCACACCGGCAACCGCCCCCACTCCGCACCGCCGCACTCCCGCACCGTCCTCAACTGCCCCGCCCGCACCTACCCCGCCCCCGCCCCGCCTATCCGCACTCGCACGGAGACCTTCCAATTTCTGAATACTCAGAAAACCCACCACAACACGGGCACAATCATACACAACACTTCACAACACCCCCCCCCCCACCACACGCAAACACCACAGCCTTTCCATGCGATGGGTGCATCGATTAATTTCCATACTATGTCCCCAGAAACAAAAAAAGAAACAAACACAATAAAAACATATAGCCAGAATGAAATTCATGGATACGACTGCAACATGATTGACCAAATTAATAGTCAAAAAAAACAAATACACTCAATATCGCAAACACACTACTCTCACACCCAATTGACAGAAAAACACTACAGCACCAATACCTCACAATCCCTTATATAGGACCCCTTTCTCTGAAAATAGCCTCCACCCTCATAAAATTCGTCTAAAAAACTTCTTTCAACAACACCATACATTATACAAAACCACTATGTAACACTAAAGACACAATCCACCTAAATCCTTATCGGAGTCTATGCTCTCACGTGCCAACAATTGCAATGTAGCATATGATAGGACAAAACAGGCCGTAAAAATTCACACAGAGAATCAAAGAACACGAACCAAGCATGGAAATAAACAACTTACCACAGTCTCACACTTTGCGGGATCACCTAATTGAAACAAAACACACATCCCTAACTCCCTTCACCTCTGCTAAAATTTAGGCACAAAGGTTATACCCCTAACCCACCCCCAAGCCCTCCCCACCCCACTAACCTTCGCTCAGCCCGACCGTCTTCTTCAAGCATCCACCCAGCACCCCCACTTTTTTACGACCCTTTCACCCGCACCCCCACCCCTCTTCCCGCCCCCCGCCCGCGCCGACCGGCTGTGCTCATAAACAAGACACCACGCTCAAAAATTCGCAGAACTTTGTTTTTCGGCCCAGAAGCTGCAAGTATGTACGAGCCAGTTTGCTTACGCACTTGTAATACAATAACACCACCTGTTAATAATAATTGAGTGTATTCACATTTAGCTCTGAGGATGATCGCTACGCGATGAAATGATCATAAGTTGGTCATTAAAATATGATACCTGACAAATATCTTATTGTATTTATCATAATAAAAAGGTATTCTAACTTCACTAACAATCAATTAATAAATAGCAAATTGATGATCTCATAAATCTTTTTAATGTAAGGTTAAATTCAAACCTCTCTTTTTAGAGATAAGGGTAGGTCTTCACGCAATATTAAAATTGCGTCATTCATTGCGCACTCGTAAAAAATAGATGGGGAAGATTGTCAAGAAAGAATCGGTAGCTTTAAGGAAACACTAGTTTATGAATTATGCTCTGAATTCGTCTCTCAGTCTATCTGTGATGATCTAAGGAGTTGTGTCGATAATAGCCGTAAAGTGAATGACAGGAAAGCGTACCTGCCTGCAAGCCCCACTTTTGGCCATTCACCTAATACTACCATGGTTTGGTCAGGAATCCCCACTTGGGCTGAAAGGCGATATGCGGCTATTTCATTGCACCTTCCCACCCTCCACACGCACACACTTCCGTGTTACTGCCCACAAAAATTAAATTTTCACACCTGATCACCCCCGAAAATGCGTCAAAAAATGTTAAAACCTAATCTTTGTCATGTTGTTGTTTTGCTTCTTTGTCCTTCCTTTTTTTATTTCTCATTATTTATTGCCATTCTCGTATGACTATTGCGCAGGATGCCATGTGAGCATATGATTTCTGTTCATATGCCCGTCAACTTTATGCTGGATATTGTAAAAATAGGGTTTCGGTTTTATTTATTGCTTACTTCATTTACTATTACGATTCAGAAATATAATTTACGATATTACCAAATATGTATTTAAATTTACCTGCTTCCAAATTTATGACAGTTTTAAAGGAAATGAATATTTTACAAAATATGCTATGCATTTTTATCAACGTTTTTCTTAATTATTTCTATCCGCTTTCCGCAATTATGTATTATTATCAATTAGAACCCATGGAAAATACAGTGGGCCAGTAAAATCTCTCAATCAGGAAGGTGCCACTGCGAGGGTACTACAACAAACAATAATTATGTTGGTAGCGCGAACTGTCAGCTCTTAACCAAAGAATACGGTGAAATTGGCAGACTCACCACAATGATAACAGTGCTAGAAGTGTTGTTCCCCTTCACTTATTCCAACAATGGTTGCAACAAGCGTCTCATGCCAATTTTATAATTAGGAGGCCATGGATCGGCCGGTACGCTGAGACTATCTAGGCAGCACGTTACAATAATGGCGCCCCCCCCCCCGCCGTCTCTAGCACTTCATTAGACCGCCTGTAGCAATCCACCTGCGCTAATGTTCGACAGCCTCCTCTCCGCCCCCTTGCCCCCGCCACCCCCCCCCTCCTGTGCCTTGCACCTCCCGCGCCCGCGGTTCTCCTCTGTCCAGTCTCCCCCCCCCCTCCCCGTTTCCAGCAGCGTGGCCAGCGGCCGGCTGGCCGGCCCGTATCCTTTTGTGACTTTTTTTTGGTTTTATCTCGGCGCGGCCATCACGAACTCTAAATGATTCTAACAGGTATGTAAGAGTTTTTAAAACTGATGGTTTGTGACTGCGAGCGGCGACTTGAAAGCCGCCGCCGCGTGCTGTCGCCGGGTGTCAGGCCCTAACGAACCTGAGGCCGCGCTGCACCGCGGCGCCCCTCGCGCTGGTCACCGCCGCCGTCACCCCCTCGTCACCGCGCTGCTCGTCACCGCGGCCCGCGACGGTTCGCGCCCAAATCCGCTCTTTTCGTCGCTGTAACCGCCACAGTATTGATTGACTAGACGATTAATTATCGTTTCCGGACGCGTCAACTAACAAGCTCGCTAGTCCCGTAAGTGTAGTGTGCGTTTTATCGCGGGTATTGGCTGTTAAATTTCCCTCTGGATGGCGATATCTGTCGCCAACCTACACGTCAGCTTGCGGGGTTTTCCCCTACCAGATATCTCCCTCCAGAGGGCGTTAGTCCAGCCCGGACTAACTCTATGCGCCCGACTGGTCTCCTGATATGTGGGGTTGTGTAGTGCATGTAAGAGTAACTGTGTTAGTGTAAGTAAGTAAGGGGTGAGGATAGGGCAAGAAAGAGGAAGAAAAGATGGCGCGCGGTCCGTAGCCCGTTTATTAGTTAATGTCTTACTTTTATGTAGTGAGACTCATAGAAATCATAGTCATTGTAATGATAAATTATCGTTAAGTGAAAATCAGGGACAAAGTATCGCAAGAAATCTCCTAGGACGTTTATGGGGATCAGCCATGGACATCGGAATACAAATGAGGCGATTGTAAAATAACAAATAAATGTATTACAAGCATCGGATAGCAGTTCCAGTTTCTTAGTATAATGTGAATACAATTTAAAATTATCGGTAGAGAATGCGATTTGCTCTCGTCTAGGATTCTTCCAACCGCCAGTTCCCGTTTTCCGTGTGAGCCAATGCCTAGCTGCCCATACGATCTCCGCTCAATCGGCCCACTTGGTAAATGGTTCCTCTGTTTCATTCACAGCACTGCATATTTAGCAACAAGTTAGCAAGACTTTCAAGCATTTAAATATGATCAATTGCACCATTTCTCCTTCAATAATTATACAAGTGGTAACCTGCGGCACCAAAATTCCTGACCCAACCCGAAGAAAACCATTTTCCAAAAAGTAGCACCAAACTGCTCAAGGACAACAATTTACAATCTCATATAACACATCGATAATTAAATTTTGTATGAAATATTAAATAATAAAAATTAATAAATAATTAAATATTTTAACAAAAGCAATCTTCATGAATACTGCAATAACGTAAATTGTATACACTTTTTCAATACAATAGTTGATTACGTATGTAGAATGTCAAAACATTTGCTATTGCTTAACGCAATATTTGAATAGCAAGCATTGAATGGCTTACCGCCTCTTCCTTGGAGCATTGCTCTCGCATAAAGCCAGCTCTGTTGTAAATATTGTTGCACTGAATACGATAATTCAGTCGGTAGGCGTATTTCACAACAAAGAATTTGAAATTCTCAATAAAAATCAGAACTGTTTCATTGTCCTCGGATTTTTATCAGAATTTCTGGGGATCTAAGGAAATAACAAACACACCTCAAAAGATCGGAAGTTGATAGTTGGTTTTCAATTTCTGCGCGCATTCAGAGTTAGTAAAAGACTGTATTATGAAGAGTCAAAAATTAGAGTAAAATGATCATTATGTCTAGAGGAAAGAGGTAGTGTCCTTGAAAATTTAATTCATTTTTTATAACATTTTTTTTTTCATTTGGAAGTACATAGTTCAGTTTACATCACTTTTTCGTATGTATTGTATGGCTTACAACTATTCTTATTTTCTAATTTAAAAACTAACTCTAACTAGAGGAAGAGGTTGGAAGCTACAATCTGCACCTACTGTTCACAATTGTTCGAGAATATGTTTAGGAAGGTGTTGAAAGGATATCGGTTTTTTATTCGTGTTGGAGTATATATCCTGCTTGTAGCCGAAGTTGTGGCTGACGTGTGGTGTAGAGTTGATATTTGAATAAAAGTTATTGGAGAGATGAGCTATGTGTTGAATATAAAATCCATCATTAAATTCTTATATGTAATAGATTAAGAGTAGCAGAGGTCTATTGCAGCGTGATCCCAGATTGCCGACATCAAATGTCGGCGGCCCATGCTACATCACACGCGCACACCCTTTGCGACTCCTTAAACTGCCCTACCTCCCTAATCTAAAAACCTTCATCTTAATCTTCAAAAAATCTTTTAAAAAATCGCAAATTTGGCCTTGGCAGGTGCGAATCTGTCGCAGCTGCATTTTTCCTCGCTATGACAAGAATGCGAACAATGGAGCAGATAGCAGTGGCGACAATTTTAAAGCCGGCGCGTCGCAAGCTATACAAGTCCGGCTTGTCAGTGTGTGGAATCGGTATAGAGTCGAAAAGCGCGGGGACCTTTGGGATTGTAGAGCTGAAAGGGATTGTAGAGTTGATCCATTCGCTCACACTTCTCGGTCGAACCTTTCCTTCTCGAGTGCCTTGAGTTCGAGCATCTTGCGCTCGCTCGATGTGTTCTGATTCATTGCCCTTCCTAACCTCACTTTTTCTCTTGAGAAACTGATAGGTGGCATTCCATGAACGACAACGGTTCAGAACTACAGTAGCCAACAATACCAACCTCTCGGGTCAATATCTTTAAATATAAAAGACTAAGAACTTTCGTTTAAAAAGCAATCTGTATTTTAAACCAAACCAAATGTCGTGATTTTTTATTTAAATGAAAAAAAGGGCCTCGAGGATGTTGCCGCTTGCTACTGTTGACCGATTTGATGGTATAAATATTAAATTTTAATAAAGTCGTCAAATTTATAGAATGTGTCTTGATTTGTTAATTTCCATTTCAAGATCAATAATACCTAACAATGCAACGTAGAGTATGCCATGATGGGATAAACGTAGAAAGATTGGTAATTCCAAAGAACAGGTAATATACTGATCATTTATTAAATCCACGATAATGTCTCTAATAACACATTTGAGTACCTAGAGGCTGTTCATCATTATTATTCAGTATCTTTATCTCTGATATTCTCATTTATCAGTCAGTTCTTTTGGATAGTTCTTGTTTTATACCGATAGTGCATTTATAAATACCGTATTTCCCATTTTCATTAAAACACCTAAAATTTCGAAACTTGTAAGTATTCAACTTTTCCCTTCTTGTATTTCGAGCATGTGCAGTTCATTAAATATTAAAGCTAAAGATATCTGTGTTAATGATTTTTTACGTAACATTACTAGTTTTCGAGTAATTTTGGGTTAATTCGTGAAAAGTTTCTTAGGTTTTACAATAACTCATCGATTAAGAATTTTCGATGCAGCTTTCTCTTTAGAAGCTAATAAATTGGTGAATGGTGAAGCCGGGAGTCAAGCCTGAGTTTGAGGCTTAAAGCCTTGTCTATGCAAAACTTTTTTGTTCATTATTTTTGCAGTAGTGAAACTCCTTTGAAAGTAACTATTTTCATTTAAAATTTTGAATTCTCAAAAAAATTAATAATATATAATTTTTCTTTCAGAATTTACAGAAATAATATTGTCTGTGATAATCACATTTCTAAAGGATTGGTAACTAAATCCGACAAATAGACCATTGCACGTTTGGAATTAATAGGCACTTGAAACCAGTTCCTCACATTTCCCTTACCACTTCATTGAAGTCCCAGTCCCATGATATTAGAAGCCTCTATAACTAATATCTTACAACAATAGAAATGACCCGAATCAAATTATAAATAAATGTTCTATTGTGGAAATGTTTCACATGAAGTCTCGGTTTTACGAACTGTTGGTGTACAAGCGAAACTATCAATATTAAAAGAGAAAATAAAGATTTTTAGGGTTAACTTCTCGAGAGCAAAAGTTGAGCGAAAGATACAGAAATCTGAATTTCCAGCGCAATTGAAGAAAATGTTGGAGACATTTTAAGGTTAAATTTGAGTTTAAATTAGGTCTATCAAAAAGCAATAATATATGTGTCAAAAAAACAACATGAATAGCGAGGCACTATGAATAATTCCTTGTACACGAATCGTTGCAAATAGAAGAAACTTTGAACAAGAATATCTGTTCACTACTTGATTTTGTGGGTTATTAGTTTCATTGTATCTTGAATGAAATGTATGCTCCGCTTTTTTTATATTTTTTCAATGGTCTTTTCTTGGCATTGAGGTTCTTGACGAGCCTTCCTTTACCTAATGAGCATACACGAAGCTTTCACTCCAAATTTAAATGATAAAAAGAAAATACAATAAACAATACTTATTTTTAATACAGTTTTTACATTTACTTCGTTTTTGCTTATTTATATTTGCTTATGGTCTTACGAAATGAGTCGATGTATTTATTCCTGATCAACAAATTCCTTATTAATCAAAAAGTAAAAGAGTACAAAAATTAAACAAATATAAGATATATTGATAGCAACTCATTTGATAGCCTAAGAGCAAAAAACTCATTGAATTTGATAATTACATAAAGTACTTATCTTGCGTTAAAATGTTGCACGTACCATTTCAGTCTGCCTGTGAAGCAAACCTCATTATCTGCTTCTTTGATGCTTTGGTTGTTGTGACACCAAAACGACGCCAAACATCTCAGCGTAAAGTTTCCGTCAAATTCTCGATAATACGAGTCAGTGATGCAAATTAGTAACTCCAAGTAAACTATTTAGTCACGAGAAAAGGTTCTGAGAAAGGGATGAGCGTTATTGATAAAGTATTCGGTTACGTTGTAAAGGGAAGGGAGAATTATCTCCGGGAAAGATAAGCCTTATCGTTCACTTGTTTCGTCTCCCGCATTAGTGTTCTCGTGGGCTGTGCGATGGCTCGCTATCCTTCTACAGGTAAGTCCTCCAACGCTTGTAATTCACACAAAGTGTAACCGAAACTATCATAAAGATTCCTCCTCATCTTCGTACAGATTGTGTAAGAATAAATCCACAATGATGGTGCAACCTGACATTCGTGTATTCGATTTGACATTTTCCATCAAAGATAAATTGACCAAATACGAAATTTATGAAAACAAGACACTTTTTAAGTCCATTTGGAAAATTAAATATAACTCGTACATTGCACATTGTAGCTATAGCAAAATATACCTGCCTCTAAATTAGAATCCAATAATGTAAATATAACTAACGAATTAACTCTCATTTATATTCAATCACTTGTTGGATTAGTGATTTTTATGATATAATATTTTGCACAGCGTATTTCTTATAATATGGCAATTTTCATCGGTGATTAGCTTTGATTAATATAGCAACTCCAATTTTGTAAAAAATATAACAATAATTAATTACAATAATGTTTCGCAATAATATAAATTAATTTGTCAAAACCAGTAAATTGGGTAATTTGTTGTACGACATTCGGGGAAGAAACTTTGTAGGTCTGGCAACACTCTTCAATTGATTGATTAATTTTGATTGATTAGTGTTTCCGGGCGAGTCAACTGCTGAGGTCGTTAGTCCCATAAGTTTAGTGCATGTACTTTCCTCGGGAGGTGGCGGTGATCTTTTCCCGCTGGATGGCGAGAGACAGCGCCAACTTGCTCTCAGGGCTTTTCCCCAACCGGGTATCTCCCACCAGCGGGACATCGCACCAGCTGAGTCAAGCTCTTAGTTCCCGGTTTGTTTCACGGCATGAGTGGCAGTGTAGAGAATGTTAGTGTGAGTGAAGTGACGGGTGAGAATAAGACTAGGAAGAGGAAGGAAAGATCGCGCGTGGTCCGTGGCCCGTTTGTCCGGCGTTCGCCTGGTTTGATTGGAGAAACAACGGAAAATTACCGATCAGAGAAGCCCGTCGCTGGAATTCTCTTCCAGGTAGCGGATAGAACTCGACCCACACTGGTTATACATTGCAATGTAATGCCACAATCTTATTTTGAATAAAATCATGTTCCTGTGCGCAATTAATTTTTTGCTAGTCTGAAAGATAAGCTCTAATGCTGGCAAGTGGAAACTGTGTGAAGTGAATATCAAGGATGGTAATCTAATTTTTTATTAGGCCTACTGCAAGAAAAGGGTTGGCATTGCAAAGTTGTAATAGATATAATCATTAGCTTTATATTTATAGTCTGTATTATTTATTGCCAATACTGCATTTTCCAGTGAAACGATGTGTGTTTATTTAATATATGTGTGCATGAGGTTAGAAACGATGGAATTGGTAAAATATCCGTGAAGACGAGAGAACCATTTTTTACTGATGTATTACTAGCAAATAAAGCATTTCATCCATGAAATATGGGTATGTTCAGTTTCACAAGATCCTACAGTGAACACAACTGATTTTTAATCAGGTTAGAACGGTAACTTTGAACAGGATTACACGAAATGTGCTTAAATTTTATCAGCGCAGGAAACAGACATAAGATAACTTACAATCTAAAGTCCGTTCTCCTTCACCGCACTGAGTCACCTCTGAAGATTGTGTTTTAAAATCCCTCATCGATTCAGAACAGCAGATAAATCTGAGCAAACAGTGTATTCGTTCCTTATCTCATAACAAGCAAAACAGTATCTTTTTTGCGCTGTCATTCGCTAAGATGCATTCGTATATGCACAAAATTAGAAAAAATATATTTCCTTCATTCATTAATCATAATCGTATAGTTCGTCGAAGAAAGTCACAGTTATATGAAGTCATTTCGAAAGCCGATTTCGTCACAACGATCTTGTTGAGCCAAACTCACCTGAAGGATAGTTGAAGTTTACGGCACGTCCTCACACATCATCCCCGGCCGCGACCAGATTTCTGTCTTGTGCCTGAGCAGGGTCGCACTTGTCGGAAGTCTAGTAAGGAGCTTACGGCTGGTTCCGGCAGGGGCGCTACTGCGCTGGTGGGCGATACCTGGTTAGAGAAAACCAGCAAGCACACGGGTAGGTCGGAGCCGGATCTTGCCGTCCAACGGGGATCGTTCACCGCCACGTCCCGCGATGAAAAAATGCACTACACTTCTTCTTCCTCTTCTTCCTCTTCCTCTTCCTCTTCCTCTTCTTCTTCCTCTTCTTCTTCCTCTTCTTCTTCCTCTTCTTCTTCAGAGAGAGTAAATCCTACCGTATGGTTACGGCGACAGCAGTGTTCACAACAATAAATTCATTTATGTTACCAGTCATACATTGTAACCACGGGCTTAACGGGTTTAATGAACTCGGGCGTCAAAAAGCCCTCGATCAAACGCCCGTCGGGATTTTTGTTTGCCATCGATATTAGAAGCCTTATAACGGCCTTGGTCCATAGCTGAAGTTCATCCCTAGAGGCCTTGCCTCTGACAGTTTTTCCCTCTCAGTATTCTTATTAATTATTTTGTTTATGAAATATCTCAGAAAATTGGATTTCAAATAATCAATGCAAGAAATAATTAGGATTACCTTTGCTGTTACTACAATTCAGTTTTTCGTTAGTGGGTCTTAGAGATAAGTGGATATTGCTTCCTGAATTGTTGAACGGTTTTTAAGGACGAGACATTTGCACGACTATTCGTAATATTTGTCCTTAAAATATACATTATAAGTTGTTATTTCTTCTCTTTTCGATGACAGGATTTGATAAATAACGGAAATTCAGATTTATTTAATTCATCCCTTTTCTATATATTGGGATTCTGTTGCAATACACTGACATTTTTCCAGAAGTACCCGTAACTTCGCTTTACGGAACCCGAACATCATCCTACGAGAAATTATGTTTGTCTCGAAACAAAACTAGTTTTTTAAATTTAAATTAATTTTACATGTAAATATGAATAAACATGAAAATACATAATGTCCTTATGTTGTGTTTCTCAGTAAGTAATTTGCATTCATTCGTATGTATTGGTTACTCGGTCTCGCTTCAAAGAACCTGAAACTATCAAAGTCTATCGGAGTATCTATCGACCGCCTCCGAGGACTGCGTTCCAAGGAGCGAGGACGACTGGCAACACGATAAGCTAGCTGATAGCCGCTAGCGGAGCCGAGCGATTAGATAACAACTCTACCGTCTTCGACCGCGGACTGAAACACTGGACAAGTCGCTGGCGGATGTGGTTTACGAGTTGAATTTAAAGGAAGAAAATAAAAGTTTGTTCAGCAGAATAAATACAATTCATCAAGAAAACTCAGTTATTTTATTAAGTGTATAAATGTGGTTTTAAATGTCTTGTTTCAACAGGCAACATTTCATAAGATTATTATACTGTTGGGCCTAATAGCAAATATCTTCAAAATCGGTTTGAAGTATGAAATACGATTTAAGGGTGGAGATCGATGTTGTAAATAATCGTTTCTAGTTTATAACATTTTTACTTTTGAGAATTGCCACAACAATTGAGTTTTAAAATGAAGTAATATTCTTTCTTAACCACCACTTCTGAAAAGTACTAGAACCAGTCAATACAATGATATAAGTTTTGTTTAATATTTGAAATGAAACTGTAGAACTAGGGGAGATAAAGAAGCAATACTTTTTCCCATTATTTCTAAAATTGCAATTTTCGAAAAATAGAGATTTAACGAAAACGAACGACGCCATTCTTTTAAGCGGCCCCGTTTTCGGAATACAAATTGTGTGAAAACCTCAAACGGTTTGCCCCCCCCTCCGGGTGGTTATGATTGGACGAACTGACGAACGGACATAGTACTCTTGCAGTAAATATTTTTTCAGTATTAATGACCCACGAAACATGATTTTGACTCAAACACAAGTGATTAGCTATAAGTTACTTACTAAATTTGGGACATACATCTTTTTGGATATCAGAATTTAGCATGTAGTATACGGAAAGTAAAAGTTTCTCTATTTATAACAATTCGAGGCATTTTATTAGCCAATCAATTACGACAATAAAAAGAACAAATTACACTTTTCTTGGACTTCCATACATCAGAATGTAAATTTTTTTTTCTTGATCTTTCAATTATGTTTTGTACGCGTTCTAGATTGCCTTTATTGATAACTTCATATTTTATTTTCTACTGGAACTGTTGCATTCTATAACGATATTAATATCATATAATTAAAATTAGATTAAATTATTGGTGTTCCCGGAAGTAACTCATTGGTGAATCATTAGGTATTAGGGCAAAGAAGTGTTTTTCACTCCACTTCTTTCTAATATATCGATATGACAATTGAATAGTTTTCAATTTTAGGTTGCGTTCTTATTTGTTTAGCATCCTATATTATTCTCTACTTATACATTCATTATTTCGTATGCGTGTGCCAAGGACATTAATTCTTCGTTTAGGGAGACGATCAATTTGCGTTCCTATTTTCTATCAATCAGAAATTATTACAATAAATTAGGGACAATAAAAACAAAAAAAAACTCACTGTTTATTCAAACTTGCTGAATAATTTGCGTTTAGTTCTGGTCATGATTAAATTAAATTACTTTGCCCAATACTTTAGTTTCCAAATGTTTAAGTTTTTGGTAGAAGTTCAACAGCATGGCCTCTGCTACAGTTTTCCCTCTTCCCGCAAACCGTGTGTAGGTTGCGCCATCGGACTCCCATCCACGCGGGATAAGATTATGCGCCACCTCCGTGGTAAAAACATGCATTATACTAATGGGTGAATGATCTACTGTAAGCAACACAGAAGCACATCATAATCAATCAACCGTGAGGTGTATCTGTTGTGACACTCTTCCAACCGTTCGCCGGACAAAGGTTTCGGAGTAATGCCAAGGAAGTGAACGGCAGCGCGAATTTCACCCCATATCGTGTGCATACGACATATCATCTGTGTCCCTCCTCCGCGCCCCTTGAGGACTAGTGATCCGGGCAGCGTCAAATGCTAAGGCAGTAGTCCGTATCGTGTTAGTGCATGTATATCTACAAATAAAACCTAAAAAAATCCTGCATATAAGCGCTCACAACTTTAAAAGTGTAAATCCATATTAGAAAACAAAACTAATTGAACAGGTTAATAACATTTAGATTCTAGGATGGGAACGTATCATATCTCGGCGAAGTTGATAATTGTAATGAAGCATAGAAGATTCAAATGATGTGTGTGCACCAATCAAAGAGCGCTCAAAGAAGGCCGTAAAGACCACAATGCGTAAAGTGTATAACAGTTATGGCAGTGCCTTTGCGGACATTACTGAGCGAAAACTGCGAGCTATGAACTCCAGAACACACAGTAGACTTCAAGCAGACCGAGATGAGATTTTTAAGATGCAGTTCCTGGAGTAACAAAATGGACAGATTCAAAAACGGACCATCCCAGAAAACTACAGGAGATTTACACATTAATTGAAAAAATTAAGAACGGAAATACAAAACAAGGAGAAAAACATCTGCGAAAATAATGGAAGACGACCGTATTCCAAGGCAAGTGCTTCAGTAACATCCTAAGTAAGGAAGAGAGCTTTGGTCAGACCCAGGAGGAAGATGCGTTAAGATCAAGGAGGCGCAACAACGCGACCGCGTAATGCAACCTTAATGCCTTGCGGGAGAAGATGAAGAAAGAAGATGAAGAAAGAAAGGAAGAAGAACTAAGAAGAAGAGAAGAAGATGAGAGAAGAAGATGAGAGAAGAATGAAGAAAGCACGAAGAAGGAGAAAAATAGATAAGAAGATGAAGAAGAAGGAAGAGAGAAGAAAGAGAGGAGTGGAAGAAGCAGAAGAAGAT
>BOPP01000058.1:3624050-3643874 GCA_017312745.1 Gryllus bimaculatus | reverse complement strand
GACGGAAAACAAAATTGTATTAATAGTAAGTGGCAAACGAAAAAAAGTCAGCAATTGTTTTTCTGGAACTTTAGTGACGACAGGGAAAACGAGAGAACAGAATACTTGTAGACTTGATACATGACGGATGGTAGAAGGAAGCCAGGTTGCCATAGTAAGTGTGATGTTATAATAAATGCAGATTGAAATCGCAGTGCGAACATAAAATGGATGCAAAATGAAAATGGTAATTCTGGAATTCGGCGACGATTAGACGGATGTGTTTAATTAAGACCCAGCGGTCAATGACAAGAGAAGTGATGATTTCAAATTTGACTCAAGATTATGAGAAGGCCAAGAAATGGTTCGTAGTGGAGAAAATATTTAAATTTTCAAACATAAATGGCAATTAATAAAGGAAAATGAATGCGAGATAGCATGAATGAGTTCTGTATTTGTTCTGTGTGAATGTTGTGTAAATATTACTTGTTTCTAGGAGTAAAATATTTGTGTACTCAGGTTCTTTTGTGATATATCATAATATATATTTTGTGTTAGGCAAGAGAGGCGTCAACGTGGCTAAACAGTTGTGTTTCTTTTATAAATAAATCAAGTTACACCTACACTTGCGGCAGAAACAACTTATTGTGAAAGATGAATTTGATTGTAAGCGAGAGAATGATAAATTACGTGTCCAGATCCAAAACAATCGATGATAAGCATCCCGTTTCCTTTATAGAAAAGGGCTTAGCGTACTTACACCCTCAAACTAGTTTATTGAACGATAAATACAATTTTCTATGAATTTGGAACACAAAAATCGCTGGTTACGTTCATTTGATTGCACACAGTGGGGCAAAAGAGTAATGTTTTATGATTAAAAAGAATTACGAGATAGAGATGGGCGGGGAACCGTTTCAGTTGGCTACCCAGGTTGGGGCACAGATATGTATATACGAGTAAATAGTTCCATTTTTGTTATTATTATTATTATTATTATTATTATTATTATTATTATTATTATTATTATTATTATTATTAGGAAATTGGGAACCGTTTCAGTGTATTGACATGAGATATCATTGTGTTACACAAAAAACTTTCCAATTTACTTTGCGGCAAGGAAACAATCGGAATATGTCATAGTATGAAATACAATAAATTTTCGTGTTACTCTTTTGTTCCACCGACGTCACGTAAACACATAAAACGAAAAGATATGTTGTCACGTAGCTGTTACGGATTTTAGTCGGCTGTCCGTTACGTCCGTTAAGAACAATCAAAACAAATGAGTTGTTACTAACGATGGCCTATGAGTTGGCTAGACTAATCTAAGAAAAGGTAAAATTTATTTATATTTTTTCTTATAAAAAGAATACCGGGCTTGGTAGGTTATTTGATGTACATTATAATGTTGTTAATAACTATGAAATGGCAATCCGAATTACTTTAAAATTGTTGCTAAACGATTACATGAAACTGGAAAATTGCTATTGATCATTGATCAGTGTGCTGGATTAGAGAACACAAAATTGGCTGTTATGAAATATTTATTGAAGAATAAATTTTATTCGAATAAAAAATATCTATCTTCAATACTGTAGTTGTAGGAAGACGCCTACCAAATTTAAAACTTTAGCAAGTTTCAAAAATTCAGAATTGTCAGTGAAAAAAGGGCATCTTTAAGTGCATTTCACTCTATCCTCACAAGAAATGTAAAGAAAAAAGTTGGGGTCGTTTTTGAGAAACGTTTGGAAAGGTCTTAGGGGCTGCATGTAAAGAACCTTCAAATAGAAAGTTTTTCAAACTCGCAAAACATCGAGTCGAGGTCAGATCGACAGGGAAATTTTCATTTTTGGAACAATTCTGCGAATAGTTTTGGCGCTTTTGGCGTTGTTTTCAGACGGATAGATCGGCAAACAGACGGACGTTTAAAGAAAAACACTTTTTCGATATCAGGGGACCCCAAATGTGTATTTCCGTTGAAATCAGTAAATCTATTTTCCTACATTCCATGTTTTCCTTCTATACATTACTCCGTATATACGCAGGTATACAAGAAATTTAAAAAATCGAGAAGTAAATGGTATAAAATGTTATTGACACGAAACTTAAACAGGAATACACATATTTCTCTTACGCCTTTTCACTTGTACAACTGGCGCGGAAAACACAAAACTATCCTCGGTGACAAGTGACAGTCATCCATCGTCAAGTCTGTAATCTCTTGGGTCACACCGTAACGTTATTCTGCAGGGTCACTACGACAGGAACGAGTACCAGCCCCTCAAGAACCTGACAGTGCTGCGGCTCAGCTCCAACTCCATCCACTCGCTGGACAGCGACATCTTCGAGCACGTGGCGCATCTTCGCGTGCTGTCGCTAGCGTTCAATCCGATGCGCGTGATCGACACGCCCACGCTCAACGCCATCTCGTCGCTGGCGTACCTCGAGCACCTCGACCTGACCCACGTGGGCATCGAGTCGCTGCCGCCGCACGTCCTGCACACGCTCAACAACCTCACCACGCTCAACGTCTCGAGCAACCAGTTCACGGAGGTGCCGTCCGAGCTGGCCAACTCGCACCAGCTGCGAGAGCTCGTGCTCTCCTCCAACCCCATTCGCCTCCTGGGGGAAGGGTAAGGTTCCGGCCTGGCCGAGATAACGCTCTTTCAACACGAATATTTATTTCTTAATCTAATCTATATACATTTATACATACGTAAATACATTTATACATACGTAAATACATTTATACATACGTATATACATTTATACATTTCAGTTGCCGACTGGCTTAGTGTCAATTCTTACTTCTATATTACTATTATATACATTTTTATATTACATAAATCTATTCGAAATCTAGGCAGGGGCTCCAGCTTGTCTTCTGGTGTTGTTGCAGATATTTTTTTGTTGTTCCGCAGCTAGCTTCCCGTGGCATGGGATGGAGGAGGGCGCCTCTGCGGACTCTGTCCCGCGCTATCTGTTTGTACTCACGCGGGGCCAGGTGTATATTGCCGGTGTGCGTGTAGTAACATGCCGTACTGCCATCAATGGCCTCAGTGACAATTTTTTCCTGAAGGCTTTTAGCTTGTGGCCTTCTGCAACTTTCTTTAGTGCGGCGTCACTACCCGCACACCATTCTCCCAGTGCCCCTATCACAAGCGGGAGTACTTCGGCGGTATGGTAACCGACGGTAATGAGGTGGGCGCGGGTGGCTTCGTATTTTTGGAAAACATTCTATACAGTACAGTTGCGTTTAATTGTTTAAATGATATACGTTTGCTGCCGACATCTCACTGCGTTTTGTGGCGGTTGAGGTACTTAAGTTGGGTGCGGTGCGTGAAATCTCGTGGTGGTGTTAAGCTTCTTCACGACATCGCACTTGTGACTTCTATTCAGATTGCAAAGAATGTTGTGAAGGATAATGTGTTATAAGAGTTGGATCATTCACTATATAGAGCACATCGGGCCATCTACGACGCCTACTACTTATAAAAACTAAAGAAAAACCTTCTGGGAAGAAATGTCTCAGACGAGTCTGAGGTGAAAAAAGCCGTTTTGACCTTTGTGCGAACAAATGTTTAGGATATTTTTTTCAAAGTTCTAGAAATTTTAATACATAGATGTGAAAAGTGGGTTGGAGTAAAGGATGATTATGTTAAAAAGTTACGTTCAAGGTGAGGCTAGAAACTTACGGAACCTTCCACGTAAGTTCGTCTCTTGGTAAGATAATTGCCATTTATTTTTCAACAAAAATTGGGAGTACATAATGTTTGCTCTGAAGTTATTAAAAATTACAAAAAGCACTTGTATGCAATAGGACGTTTCTTTTATTTTTAAAAAAGATTTTGTTACAATGACAGCAATTGTACTTTTATTTTATACCCTAAAAGAAAAATACAGCTCATATCCCAAAGACACGACTCCCGTTGATCATAAATTTCAAAAAATATGCATTTTAATTATATAAATGAATAGAAGTGATCACACGCATATTGCTCGTCAACTAGGGTCACGATAATTTTCTATTTGGGTGCAAAATAAAATTAAAATAAATGTTATACTTCCAAATCTTGGCCTCTGTTATCAGAACATGCAAAAAATAAAATTCACTGTGTAAGCATGTCAAATTCTATAAATTTCTTGAAGCTATTCTATAACTGAAGAAAAAATAATAAACAACTCATTTTAAAGGGAAGTTTAATTTCCTGCAACTAGTCGTGTTCTCGTATTCCCGGTGTGTAGTATCCTAAACATTTCTTTGGCGACGACAATTCTTTGGTTTTCTGTTCCCTTCTGCGGTTTGATATGTGCAAAAGTACGAATCCTATATTTTCACCTAACATTTCGGCTTATCAATCGCTTCACTTACAAGTATGTTTTTATAATTCCACCAGGGTCAAATCTTATACGTGCACCAATGAAGACATGTTCGTATACATATGCAGGTGTTTCCAAAGTGTTCAATTATTTCTATCTAATTGTCTGGCGAGATATTTAACATCGCTCGCATCTATCTTTTCATAACAGCCGACGCGAATTGTTCATATTACACCGAGAGAGCATACCGTTTTCCCAATTGTCTAAAATGTGTTCCATTCTGTGTTTGTGTTGGTTCTTTCGCTGAGAGAACGCGCTTCGTCCGCAGGTCGTTCCCGCCGCAGATGGAGTCGCTGCGCGTGCTGCAGATGGACTACATGCACAACCTGACGCGCGTGGGCGCGGCGGGCTTCGCGCCGCTCAAGGGGCTGAAGGTGCTGCGGCTGTCGCACAGCCCCACGCTCACCGAAATCCACCCCAACGCCTTCGTGGGCACGGCCGAGTCGGAGGGCAACGCCACCTATCCGCACCTCGAAGAGGTACTCGCCCACACACACACATACACACACGCGCGCGCGCCTGGGTCTCAAGGTTAGGCCACCTTCACACGGAGCCACTCGGTGGCGCCACCGCGGTGGTTCGGTGGCGCATCCGAGTGGTCATGCAATGTGAAGGCTGCCATTTGGATCTGCGACCCGCGTCTGCGCTGATGATGGGAGTTCGCCGCCGAGCGTCACAACGGCGCGACTATGCCGCTCGTGCGAATACCTCCAATTAAACCAATGCTTTGCCAGAAGATGCGCCACTCGAATGTGCTGCTGAGTGGCGCCGTGCGAAGGGGCCCTAAGCGTCACAGTAGCGCGTCTGCGCCGTTCGTGTGAATACCATCATTTAAACAAATGCTTTGCCAGCAGACGCGCCACTCGGAAGTGCTGCTGAGTGGCGCCGTGTGAAGGGGCCCTTACACCAGTGAGCGCGGTTCGCGTAGCTCTTTTTTGTCGCCGCTAGCTGCTCCAGATTTACAATCGGCGGCGGAATGCCCATTATTTATCTGTTAATTTTGCATTAGGACTATTGTTTCTATGAATATAAGAGTTCCTTTCTCATTAATTTGAACTGCCGTCATGATACGAAGTATTCTAGATTTCAAACGTGAAACAATTTTTTTAAGTGAAAATTTTAAATAAAATCGCATTGCTTTCCCATATCTAGTGGACTAGATATGAATGGATGAAACCAGAACCGTATAAGAGACATGTTATACATTCTGAGAAAAACTTATTTATTTTAGGCTCTATGTCAGTCGCAATGTATTTTCGTGGTTTTAATAAACAATTGAAATGCCATAGGTTTAATGATGAAAAAAGCACCACAACTTTACAGTTATATTGACTTAAACAGATTTCTCTGAAATTATAAAATGTCACTTTTACCGTTCTGGTTTTGCACCCATTCATATAATTATTTTACTCAATACACTAATGATTTTGTAATTCAGTAATACGAAACGCGTTGAACTAGGTAGTACAAAGATTTGAAGTACCTTTTTATATTAAAATACTTAATTAACAACGACCGAATTCAGAGAGTTGATAAAATATCATGATAAAAACGTCGAGAAGAAATTTTTCTCTCTCAGTGTCGTTTGCAGAAATTGCATTTTTTAAAATATTCTGTACGAGAGATTGCTAAACCACTAGGCAAATTTCTCTACAGAAGAGATTTGCTAATTGTGTAACAGTGCTTCAGCTACCTAACAACCCCAAGGCGTTGTACCTGAAGATAAAGCAGAGCGAAAATAACAATGACAAAACTTTGAAAGCGTCACTTAGAAGTATGAAAGAATTGATAACACAACGATGCCGGGATGTTAAAAATACACGTGGCCACACAAAACAGTTGATCAGACTCCAAAGATTTGACCACATGTTTCCTATGAATTTCGAACGCGCTGAATCCGCAGTCTGAAGCCAGAATTACATTTTTTTTAAATCACAATAAACATTGTGACATTGAATTATTTTATTTTCGGGGTTTGTTCGTTGCTCATATATACAGAAACATGTGTCAAGTGTTTGGGTCTGACAACAACCCCCGAAAACAAAAAAATACAATTTCTTAATGTCGGAGCAAAATCCTAAAATACGGACCACGGGCCGCGGGCGATGTTTCCTTTCTCTTCCTTGTCCTATCCCCAGCCCTCTCTTACACACACTTACTACACTGCCACACATGTCGGTTGTAGCTTACATCTTTGTCCCGGCTGGGGCGGTGCCCCGCTGGCGGGAGATACCCAGTTCAGGAAAACCCCGCTAGCCGACAGAAAGTTCGGTATCGGATCTCGCCATCTAACGGCAGTAGATCACCAGCATTCCCCGAGGAAAAACATGCACAACACTCACGAGATTAATGACCTTAGCAGCTGACGCGCCTGGAATCACTAATCGATCAATCAATATAGAAAGAAAATCGTAATTATGAAAAATATTAACATCACGTACTTCACGTAACATCACGTAAAATATTAACGTCACTGTTTGATGAGCTATTTGCCTGTTGTGCGCAGCTCATCCTGCGCGGAAACAGCCTACGCACTTTGGACTTCTCGCTGCTGCGCCGCTGGGACGAGCTGCAGATGTTGGACTTGGAGAACAACAACTGGCTGTGCGACTGTGATCTGCAGTGGATGGTGTCCGAACTGGAGCCCATCATCAACAGGACCAATCCGAGTTTATTACGCAACTTCCGGTAAGAAATGAATGAAAATGCGATCAAGCGGTTTAAAGGAAGTATTGAAACGAAATTTAATTTATTTTAGTACTTTTATTTGTTTTGTCCAAATCTAGAAACACAAAGAAGGGGGGTGGACTCAAGGAGCCCACCATCTTGATACTTCTGCCAGTTCAATTGATTCGTGTACTCTACATCATTGAAAATCAATGTAATTGTTGATATAATTTCACTCTTTGTTTTTCACAACAATGGCAGAAGATATGTGTATTACTCGCGCAACTTTTCTTGAACTCTCCTGTGACGCATCTTCACCTGCTTCGGTCATTTCTTAAGATTTTGGGGAGAAAATCATGGACAGAAGTTTTCGCCTTCAAAAGAAAATTGTTTCGATTTCGCGCCAGTGGAGATGTGTTTGTAATGGTGTCATCAATGCTCGCTGCGAGCTTTTGCCTTCAACTGTTTATTGTGTCAGAGAGGGAGAAAGAAGGTCATCGTTCACGAAAATTTGCGCGAGTAATACCACTTTTTTTTATATCCGCGCTTTTCTTACGCGGATAAACTCTCCCTTGGCAGAAGACGTAGTTTCTCCGCGGATTTTTAGTGGTTGTATTATATTTCCCTTTTCATCTACGTGGAAAATTTGGTTTGTTTGCGTTGGCAATGTTGGCAACGTTTGTTCTTTTTCGTAAACGTTCATGAAACGAACTGGTGGTAAGAGTGCAACTATTTTTCACTTGTTTATTCACTAATGATGTCGGAAATGTTGGCTGAATGAGAAATAGAAGGATGCTTGTAAAGGAGAGTATTATAAATCAGATTGTGATTAAAAGTGTAAGGAATTTCAAGGAATTTGAATTTTTAAGTGTTCAGTAAATATATCTTAGTGAGGACTTACACAATTTTGCTATACGAATTATACGAGTGAGTAGGAATAGACGTTACTACTTATACTCTTTTATTGCTAGGGTTAATAGGTTCATTTTAGTTTCCCCTTACACGTAGAATAGATATGCCGTACGTAGTTGGGAGCTGCAGGTAAATTGCCGATTTCTCTATAGAAAAACTTGTTCTGACCTTGCTATCTCTAACTGATCCTAGCTACATGGCTAGATTGAAAAATGGGATGGACCATTGGGACTCGAACCCTTGGTCTTCCCGCTTAAAAAGCTTCTGCGCCAACGCCGTTTCCCGTTAGCATCACACAATCGTTTTACGTACACGGCGGTTCAAAAATACTATTCAAATTTCATACAAGTATGCATTTCAATCTAATGATCACAGAACATCCTAACGGAACCTGATAGGAAGAATACGTGATTTAGTTTCAATCCATTGTCCCTTGATCGCATGTGTATAGCTTTTAGTTCTCGAATGCTTTTTGTTCAGTTCGCGCCAAACTGTCGAACCAGATGGCGTTTAGCGTTCTTCTTAGTTCGCCACCACTGTTGCCAGATTTAACTCCCTGTGACTTTGTATTGCGGAGAGTGTATTAAGGATATTGTTTATGAACCACCTCTCCCAAAACACCTGGAAGAACAGCAAAATCGGATCGCCACTGTTGCAACGGCAGCGACGACGACATACTTCCTCCTGTTTGGGGAGAATTAGAGAAGCGCTGTGAAATTGTCCATGTCGCCAGTGGAGAACATATTGAACATTCATATATAAATATATAATCCAATAATAAAAGTTTAAGCATTATGTGTTTGTTAAATAGAATTTATTTAAAAAATATATTTATTGCGTTAATATTATTAAACTTGACTAGTCGCGACCAGTACCTATAATGAAAGATTCTGTTCATGGTGTCGATTCCTCTCTAATGAACTGAATGAGTGATGCAAAGGAAACGTATCAGTGTAAACTTAGGATATACCCGTAGAATTAGTTACACTATTAATATATCTATTGTTAACTTTGATTTTTCATCTTGAGAATTACAAACATATAAATATGACATTAATATTGCCTGAAATTGTAACAATATATTTTATAACAATGTAGTATCAGATAGTGGAGAAGATCTTGCAAAAGAGATCGAAACGTCTGTCGTTGGAATACAATTTTTGAATGATGGCTGGAATTGTCGTCTGTAATTTATTGCATTTATCCAGTGATCTTTGATTTGTTCATATTGTTGACGATAACATTGTTAAAATTTTCATAAGTGTAGTACTTCAATGTTCCAAAATATTCATTCTTTAAATACGTGCATGCGTCGGCGATGGTGTAATGGTTAGTGTATCGGACTGTTATACCCAAGTTTGTTCAAACCCGATCGAAACCGTGGAGTTTTTAAGGGCAAAAAAATCATCGTATGCCTTCCTTCGGAGGGGAAGCAAAGCCGGCTGTCCCATGTTAGTAGGTAGATTTACTTCCATATAAAAGATCCTCAAGCCTAAATGATGTCTCTGAACTAAATTCAAATCACCTGTTTCGTCGCCCAAGAAAAAAAACCTTTCTCCGCTAGTTGGCGAAAGGAGCGTAGCGAAATTTGCGGAAGAGCGGGCTTTACGGCCCGAGTCTCGCCACGTAATTCAATACATTATTTTCGGATCATTCTGTAAATGCGGTGGACGGTGAATGTGACTCGCGCGCGCGCGTGTTGGCGGCGTAGGTGCACGCAGCCGGAGCCAATGGCGGGCCAGAGCATCTTCGAGCTGCACCTGCGCCACTACCACCTGCGCTGCTTGGACGCGGACGGCGCGCACCCCGAGCGCGACGGCCTCATCCTGGTGGGAGTGTTGGTAGGCGTGCTGATGGCCGTGCCGGCCACGCTCGCCCTCGTGCTGTGCTGGCGTCGCGGGGGATTCCCCTGGCCGCTGTCCAACGGCCCGGCCTCCTACAGCCGCGCATTCTACCGGCGCGCCGATAACATCGACGACTTCTAGCCGCCGCGGCGCCCTCGCTGCCAGGGACGTGGACGTGGGAGGAGAACGATGACTGCGAAAACGGTCGTTAGTCTGGTTCGAGAGACTGCTTAAATCACCGGTGCACAAGAAAAGTGACATTTCGTAATAATACAGTTGTTTTTCTAAACCACTTCCTTCACGAGAAACTAGGAGACTGTGATATATTGAAGCGGTCATATAATGTACACCACTGTTATTCCTAAGATAGGAGTATTATTTTATGTGGCAAATTATTAGGAACACCAATATTTTTGAGAATGTTCCTGTCAAAAAATAAACGGGATACTTTTAAATAACTTTTATCTTGCATTCGTGGTAAAATAAAAAGTTTTTTTCTCCATTACACCAGCTCATATGGTAATTTTTATATTAAATAATGCGGTATTAAATAATAAATTTCATACTGTATTGGATAGCAGGTATTACATTCTAAGGTGTACATTATATTTGTAACTCTACGTTACAAAGGAAACAAAATTGACAGCGAAAAGTGTATTCTTGGATAAAATAATTCTATGCTTTGAAAATCCACGGCATCTCATCCAATTTTTGCGATAATGGAATATTTTAACTCACCTGACCAATTTTATTGCGGTTTCTGACGCATCTATTGTGTTGTAAGTTCAAAAGACTTTAATTACTTTAATAGTCATAACAATGTATGCTTTCATTCAGAAGTAAAAAAAGCATTATTAAATTGCTACTCAGATAAATTAGGTAAATGTTGAATCTGATTCTCCTGAGGTTCAGAATTCTAAAGAATGTTTTTGGTATATTTGTAATGATTTTTAATGATAATGATAATATTTCATTGTACGCGGTTTTCATTGTGAAAAATATTAGGGGAATATTTGCAACATATATTCCGTGAATTCTCGACTGATATATGAAAATGGTTTGTTATTTATATGTATCATTTCATTGATATGAATTATAATCAAATTTTAATTTATGATTTTATAATTTTAATATATCAATATTTAATACCACAAGATTTCGACTGTCTCATCCCTAAATACTTGTATTTATCCAAATTAAACTTTACAATTTCGGTATCGTCCCTAATAAATCTTTGGATTTTCAGATTGGAACAACTTCATTGTACCTGAACTTGAATGTCTTTACACTGTAGATGTGCAGGGTTATCTCTTGCGATAACCATAAACGCTGAAAATGGCTTGAAACAAAAATAAATTTGGAGAAATACTCGTATGTTTCTTTCATCACCTTTTATCTGCTCCATATCTTTGACCAAATACATATAATAAAAATACTTAGTTAATTGTAAATTTCAAGCATATTCTTTACAGTGAGTCTATTTAAATAGTGTTACTGTAAATGTTTTAGTCCAATCACGCTTTTTGTGCCTGTACTATTTATATATTACATCAAGTTTATAATATAACTCCTTCCCCAATAACAAAATTACCCTTCACAATAATTTGAATGGAAGTTACCCAAAGAAGTACATGTCAAAAAAATAAATTGAGCTATTAGAAGCTGGAAATGTTAATTATACCAGGGACAAAATTCATTTCCAGGTCAATCAGTCCACTGGGCAATTTCCAGTTAACACAAGACCTAAAGCAAAAATGTCCACATCATAATGTTCAACAAAAGTAATGTCCAGAGCAAAATGTCCATTGCATGATGTCCATAAATGAAATGTCCACAATATACGTCAACCGAATAATGTCAACATATCAAAATGTTAAACTAGCAGGAATGTGCAAAATGGATAATGGCATTATTGGTTCAATCGAAATGTATCCTCTTCACCAATAATAATATTTATATTCCATTTTAGCATTCTTGTTATTAAAGAATTTTGTTGGTTTAGAAATAAACTTTTTATGTAATTCGTCATGGCAACTTATATTTCTTTGCTGGAGAAGAACATAATTGTTGTGAAAACCACTTTCATTTCGCGGGTTAAAAAATGGATAAAATGTTGTGGAGGTGTTTCGAAAGGATTTTACTCAATGAAACATCATTTTTCTGAATTATCTGAATAAAACATCATTTTTCTGAATTATCTGAATAAAACATCATTTTTCGTTAATTACAGTGAACATCATATGCCAATGAGCATTTAGGTACAGTACATTTTTGCAATGGGCATATATTTAACTGGGGCGAAACTGTATTGAACCTATAATGAAATGAACATTTATACTAAAGGACATTTCCACAAGTTTTTGCACTGGCCATTTACCAGTGCACCAATTGACTGATAACCAACACTTTTTATTTATTCTTTTGAATTTATATCATCCCCACCGCCCGACTCTTAATTCATTATGATAGTTGCTTATAATATACAGATGTATTGTTAAAATATATTACAATTGATACAGATATCTTGTTAAACTATTTTGCTACTTTATTCAATAGATCACCAGAAGAGGCATCTTGGATCAAAGATTTGGGAGAGAGGACTTCCTACGAGCTACAACTAACGCTAAACAAGAACAAGTTAATTACATGCAATTGAGGTGTTAACATCTTTTCGCTCTTAGTTTTATATCACTTTATTTGGCAAAATAATTTATAGACTACCAAAATCTCATCCAGAAAGCAAAAACTAGTAAAAATTCGGCCAACAATAAAACCATCCCATGCTTATAAGCAACAAAGCCATTCCCCGTTGCTCCACATGTCATTAAGTTAAAGGCTACTTCCTGCGAGAAGAGATTGTAGCCACGAAGAATTTGTGGGCCGTTGCATCTGTAAAATAACAAAATGGATTGAAATTACTCATAGGTCCACAACTTAACAAAGAAGAAAAAACAAATTACGAATATGAATTAGTCCTCCTAAACAAGTTTTACAAGTTTTCTGGTTCCTCAAAACTGTGAAGTACGAAGATTGAACTTCAAAGATACTTCATATTTTTTTTAAATTCCAGCATTACAAAGGACTTTTTCTGTTGCAAGAAATCGTTCATAATCGAACATTTTACGGCACAAATGATGACGTATTACATTTTACGGCACGAATGATTGCGTCATCACACGTTAAGCAAAATGGCGGCGAGAGAATCGGGGGAGGTACAGGTAAACGGAATGGCCAACCACCGTTTTCTCACACAGATGTCAAATATCCGAGAACTCGTTTCTAATGTCGCTTTATTGCTTCTTACAAATTTGAAAACTCGCTCCTAAAGTCGCTCGTTTTTAAAACGTACTCATGCAATAAAGCTTAACATTATAAACTAATTGCATAAACTGTTACATGTACTGTTAAGGCAATAATACCTACATAAATGTAACCTCATTTTAGTGACCAGTAATTTTTTTCTCTCAATTGTATGTCCATAATTGATGATTAAAGATGATATTCTTTCGCCTGTGCATTGTAGAAGAAGGGACCTCATCCCTAGCTGTTTTAAAATACTGAGTGGGGAAGGAGGTGATCGCTTGGCTAGTTTTCCCAGTCTGTGATGCTTTCTTGTTTGAAAGCTGCAGTCCATTGACTCAATTGAAGTCCACCCGGATCGAACAGCATTCATAAGTTTTTAATCCGGGCTTAAAGATTTTATTAGGAGTTTATGCCGACAGCCTCACAAATAAAAAATGTTTTGTTTTAAGCTGGCTGAACTATCCACTTCGGCATGTTTAAAATAATCCTTCCATCTCTTTCTATTTTCATACATTGGTTTTTACTGTTGTTTGATGAAAGCTCGCATCCGTAATGTCATGCGTTCGTTTCTCGTACGCAGACCGTTACCATTCTCTTCTTTGACTTGCGCCTCTTGCCAAGTTTTCTTTCTTTTATTCGATGGACACCAACACAATAAAAATAAATAAATAAATAAATAAATAAATAATAAATAAATAATAATAAATAAATAAATAAATAAATAAATAAATAAATAAACAAATAAATAAATAAATAAATAAATAAATAAAATAATAAATAAATAAATAAATAAAATAATAAATAAATAAATAATAATAAGTAATAAATAAATAAAATAAATAAATAAAGAATAAAATAAATAAATAAAATAAATAATAATAAATGTAAATAAGAATAATAAATAAAATTAAGATAATAATAAATAAAATAAATAAAAATAAATAAATTAAATAAAATAAATAAAAATAATAAATTAAATAAATAAATAGTATATATCATATATTTCACATTCTAATATTAATTCAAATTGGTACCCTTTTTGGAACTTATGCCTTTATTTATTTTCAACGATTAAGTTTTATTCACATCAAATGCACCAACTTCTGTAAAAGAGACACACAAGTAGTTTTCATAAATTATGTCACTTGAAGCTGCATAGTTCACTTGGGTGTACTCTGTAGACTGGTCGCTGGGTAGAGTTTGTCAGCGCAGAGGAGGAGGGGCTTTGTAGCAAGTCGTCATTACAGTTCACAAGCACGTACGAACAAGTTATGATCTAAGTACCAGTCACTATTTTCTTCACGCGAACCGCTGCAGTTGGCACGCAGCAAGTGATTTTCAGCTTAATTGCCATTTTAAAGCAAGATTAATTACAATATCGTGTACATGTCGATCACATAGAAAAATACTACCTTTAAACTGACTGCACAGTACTGGTAATGCCAGAACACTGCTTAAAATAGGACTTTTATGTGCAGAAATGCAATTAAACTGTACGTGACAAAAGAACCACGTCCACGTGCCACAATAATCTTCGAGTCTTAATTTAACTATTTTTGCGTGTGGCGCAAATGCATAGGCAAGTTTAAAGAAGTTGGGCACAGATTGTGAAAGTCTAACTAACGGATTCCGAAAGATTCCAGAACATGTCATCTGCGTAGTCACTGTGATTGGCTGAGATTAGACGCGCCGTTGTGCAGCGCCCGCTGTGGTTTTCTGAAACTGACTGGAAGAGGTGGCTCAGGCATACAACTAATTGCCACTGCAGTTGCCTGATGACTAGCAGGTCATGTGGTATGCGAGTCCCAACGTGCAGGATTTCGACACTAGCCAGAGAAGCTAGGTCAAGTTCTGACCCGACTGGAGAAGAACTCGAGCGGCCGGTTGGTCTGATCCCCGGTAGTTTCCCGTTTTTCTTTCAAAAATCAATGCCAGGCGATACTGGAGAAGTACTTTACAAAGTGGACAAGGGACAACTTTCCTTCCCATCCCTTCCTGTCCTGACCCTTAATTACACTCCACTTACAAAGCACTGCATTACTATAGGTGCCGGGAGACCGCGCGGATCTGGTCTAACTTGAACGAGAGCTGAGGGCAGGTGCTCTGCTGGTGGTAGACACCTGCTTGGGAAATCCCTTACTACCTGGATGTAGTCGGATCCGTATCTTGCCATCCAGGCCGGCAAGATCAACCGCCGCCACACGAGCAGCCAAAACACATGCTATACACTTACGCGACTAATGACTTAGCAGTTGACGCCGTCCGGAATCACTAGTAAGTATTTCTGGGAAATTAGACGCACAAAGGCCGCACATGCCTGGGGTCATCGTTGTGATCGCCATCCTTTTGTGAAGGCAAGTTGTTTCTGCCCTGAGAATACACAGAAGTAATGCCATGGAATTAAAAATGTTTGTACTGACGAAGCTCATCCCAAATGCGCGTGGAAATGCACTCGCCGAGAAATTACGGAAAAAGAATAATTACAAGTATATTGCTGTGATGATGGACAACTCATTATGTTGACGGGAATTGGGTGTTTTTACATTGGTATCAATGAATGGAGGTTTTCCAACCAACCGAAGCGTATCTCCCAACCTGCGGGGCACTGCCCCAGCGGGTACCAGCTCAAAATCTCCAGAGGCGTCATCCGCATGTGTGGACTAGAGTATGATGTTGCGTTGTGTTAAGAGACGAATAGAACAAGGAAGAGAAGAGAAGATTGTCGCGCGGTCAGTGGCATGTATTGTTAGGATTCTGCTTCCGCATTCGCCTGGTGTTCTCTAGAGACCACGTCATACTACCCGATCGCTATGGAGCAGCCGGACGTGTCAGACTTTCTCAACCACGACCAGCGCCGAGGACTCTGACCTAGATATCCAGCTATAGTGTGGAAAATCCTGTCACCGTGGCGGACTCGAACCTGGGACTTCCCGGTCAGAAGGCACTGCAGTGACTTCAGCCGACGCACTTCCGCCACCTCTCCCAGTTTGGTGAGCGGCTGCGTCCACGGCCGTCAGGTCATTCCCGGTGTGCGGATCGCTGCAGATACCTTCCATGGCTGGCCTAAGGAGGACAGCTGAAGGAGAACTGTAGCTGACGCGTGGCAGCGGCCCGAGAGCCTGGAGACGCTCACGGGACTCGATCGCTTGGTGCTGGCCGGACAGCCCTCGCTGGCGAAATCATCCTCATGCCTTCATCGGGGGACATATCCTGCCCCCTCAAGTTTCCGGCACTGGAGAAGGTAGCCTATCTCAACGGAAGGTTGCTCATGCGCCGAAAGCGCGTAGTGTAATTTCGCGGCTTCGGAATGAAAGGACGGTGTTTGCGTAAATCGTTTTGAGTGTTTGAAATCTCCACGGAAAGTTCTATAAACATTTAAACAGTTTGGCCAAATCAGACTGTTGGAATTCCAACCCTAAACCAGTCACAAAATTGAAAACAAAATGGTATAACATTCTCGGTTAGCATTATATAGCACTTTCAACTTTAAGGTGCTTGTTGTAAATTTTTTCCCCGTCAGATTATTGCCTTGTTATTACTGGGGCTCGTTGCATTCTTCTGCCTCTCTTTTACTTCTTTTAATCTCTGTACCATCTCTTGCGTTCTTTCTACCTTCGTTTTCTACTAACTCCCCCTTACTTGTCTGTAACTCCAACTTCTTCGCTTTCCTTTTATCACTAGCGAGAAAAGTTGTACTGTTTTCAAGTAATAATTTTTAGCAAATGATTCAGCCCTGCACATCTCATCCCAGTAGCAACATTAGCGACTTCACAAATAAAAGAACTTCTTAGGGACAATTGTAAAATATATTGGAAATGCCAATGACTCCATGTAATTAAGATACGTTGTAATTGAAAGGAAATAAAATAGAAAAAATGAGGAAAAATGATAATATGTATACGCTGGGATGGGAAATGTTATTATTTGGCGTATATAATTTGTCAACATTTCGTTTTCCATTTTATACTAAGTATATCTATCGGATATACTCTATATTGCTTAGAGCTTGTCACGTTCTGGGGTCTATTTAAAAAATTATGTTAATGCCGATTTTGTTTTAAAACTCGATAAACAGATTCTACAAAGCATATCATTCTACTGGGGCAGTATATTCAGCACTCTTATTCTTTGTATACAGGCTTCACCGAAATAACCAAGCCTCGACCAACAAGTCAAAATTAAGTATTACAAATAAAGACATAAACCTGTCTCTCTCAACCGCCACTTAGGGCTCTTTCAAAACTAATAAATTAATATACACCTTTTCCATGAGTATTTCTTTTTGACACCATTTTTTTTCTTTTTTAGTTATTTGTACGAGGAAATAGTGGTGAGCGAACTACTCAGAGTACCCAAATTCTTACCTAGCTAGGACCAATCTTGTGGAAAGCTAGAATCTTGAAGAACTGTGTGGCAAGTGCGAACTGTAATCTCGAAAATGGAATTATCACCAATTGGAGTCCTCTATATCCACATGCACAGAAACAATCCTGAATATTATATTGACTGAATGTTCAATGTGGTGAATTATTGTGTAAAATTATAATATTATAATTTAGTTAATGTTAATTCTTCCAATCATTTATAGACTCCTCCCTGCGTTGCTGTTTATAATTGTTTAATTTGTGAAACATGAAGTTGCATAGTCGGCAAATAAAAAGAATCTCAGTTCCTTATAAAATTTAAAAATTTCTTTCATTTTTCTGCATACATAAGACACTGTCTGGTGAGATAGTCAAGGAATTTATTAATAACGGTAGTCGATTTGACTTGTTTGTAACTTGAAAGTCAAAAACACATAGATATATATGTTATACTGGATATAAAACAATCATAAAGTGACCAGTTGACTATTTTAGATACTTGTTTTAGTGTATAGATGGTACTGACATTGTCTTTGAATGTTCCTAAAGCTATGCACGTGGTGTTAAATAGTCTGGGTATTTGAATTCATATGTTTGACATAGAACAACTATCAGAAAACGTATCCATATCATTGAATTAGTAAATGTTTGGTTCATACTTTTAATATGACAAGTTGTTTTAATTTCCTTGGTGATTCTTTTTTTCATAATCTTTATAACATATAACTTAAGCAATAGGACCTGTTCTTGCTTAAAGATATGAACAACTAGTATTATGGGGAATTGATCGAAATTTCCTGATGAAAAACGTCAGCCTAAACACTCCTCAACCATATTTATTTTTCATTAATTACTGATCCAGCTAATGAACATCCAACTACTCTACGTTTACTACATTTGATCAAATCAACAACAAATCTTTAAATGAAATTCTACCGTTCATGCTTTCAATTATTCCTCTCATTTTCTCAATCGATCCATTTTCAATTTAATATTTTTCAAAGTTTTGCTCGTAAATGGGTTCTCAGTTCAGATCAAAACCTCAAATGGAATGCCCATTAAAAATTGAAATTTTAATCACGAAGCAGAATCATTAAGGTACGTGCTTATCAGAATATATTATCACACCAGTCAATGTCAGCCTTCGTACAGCTACGGCCATATTTAGTCTTTTCGCAAGACAAGAAGTCATTTCCATATCCGCCTTGAGATATAAGACTATTTAGTAAGTGCTGCAGGAAACACTTTCAAAAGCTTCCAGAATTTTTAGACTTAAGCTTGAGAGAGAATTCTTATGAAAATGAATGGAGCAATATCCAAACCACGTGACCTTGTAAGATCATTACCTCTTTATTAAAAGTATGAATTCTGCCCATGCCTTCAGCATAACTTGATTTAGCGAAATTGACAATTCAGTATGTTTGGCCCAAAAGTACTTACTCAAGATGAGAATACATTTTCAAAGAATATTAAATGTCCTATTACTATAAATACCTAGAGGCCGTATAGTATATGATATTCAGCTATGCGTGTGCATTTGTGAACAGGTTTTACCTCACATAAAAAAATTACTACTATAGTAATAGGTACAGTGGATTATTTATTTATGACAACACATTGATCAGATGACCAGTTAAAGGAAACAACACGAATACACAATTCATGCCCACGTAAAATCGTTCTGCTGCATAAATGTTTCATTCATCATTATTAGAGTGACATATACCAGAACATCAAGAAGCTAATATTGACTTTTTAATAATGGTATTTATGAATGTGACCAGTTACTATTAATAGAACTGTGTATTCTTCTAAAATAATACTAATATTGACTGAAAATCAATTTGTTTACTCAGCAGAAGGAGCAATCTGAGTTCCCCCAATCGATCACTTTTTTGACCCTGATCCCCAGTTTCCCTTGATCACTTTGAGACCGAAGCTAAGCTGCCTGTATGATAATTCTGAATATATGTAAACTTCCATTAACTGTGCGAAATAGGTTGGTGAAATGTAGTTATTTCAAACAATAAAACTCGTTTCTCCGATGCCTACTATCCGGGCCCTATGAAATTTCTAGTTTGTCACGAAGAGACTAACTGAATGAGGTACAAGTCATCAATTTTTTTGAGTGGATTGGTGCCTTTCTTAAATGGTTTTTATTACGTGGACTAATATTTTCTTACATAATTCTTGCCAAAACCGCTCTTGCACCTGTATTTCATAATAAATTAATTGCATAGGGTTAAGGTTAGAGATCCCATAATATACGAAACACTGTACAGAATACACCCTATCTCCTAGAGTACATCAACATACAGGTTTTGAACTGTGTTACATGACTTTAAACAAGTAAATAGACATTCTCAGGA
>BOPP01000058.1:3573137-3609139 GCA_017312745.1 Gryllus bimaculatus | reverse complement strand
TTTTTTTTTTTTTTTTTTTTTTTTTTTTTTTTTTTTTTGAGTGACTTGGAGGGTGACATATATTAGACAATACAACAATGCCCGAGGCGGCACTCGGATCCGTGATCCTTCGGTCCGAAATCACTACGGCACTACTGACTTAGCGTTCTCAACAATCCGGACCGGCAGATTTAGGGATTGTATTTCTACACTTACGATCTTACGAATTACACCTGCGAAAATAATAAGATACTATTCAGACAGTGCAAACATTCCACTCTTTGCAAATCAAGGACCTCCCGGTCCTCGCAGCTCTCTTCAGAGCAGAGCTTAGTGAAATTTCTTGACATTCGGTAGGAATTGGATGCTATGTATATTAATATGTTAGTGCATACTTGTGTATATTTGTAAAATTTGGGCATATTTGAACGATTTTTCCTGTTGGTGCAAATACGTGTATAGGCGCGTATTTTGCGTATTTCGTTAAAATAGAGATTTCAATCTGAAACATTTGAACTGTTCATACTATCTATTTATTTGAGAGCGTTCATTAATTACAAAGAGCTTGTAACAGTTTCCAGATTTTCTTTCTTTACATGATAAAATACTTATGCAAATGTAGGAAATTTCTTGATATTATATATTTGTAAACCAGGCATAATAAATGCTAAAAGACCTGCAATGTACTCAATTGAGGTGAATACTTACATTAATTATTTCTTGTCTTATCATTCGGCCTTCATAAAATCTCCCCTCCAGTCCTATGAATGAATCTCTCATCACGTGATCTGCCTAGCTATTAGTAGGATTTGTACTTTTAAGAAAGTTTGGTAATATTTTTGTTATATCCAGGAAAAACCCGATGTAATAACATCAATAAGTTTAAAGTTACATTTTACAGTAAGTGACAGTTATAATTGACATTTTAAAAAATTCTCTGAACAAGTGTTTATTTTAGGCTACCTTTCAGTGGCAATGTAGTTTCGTGATTTTAATGAACAATTGAAATATCGTGGTTTTAATGATTAAAAAAGCACCTCGATTTTACAGTGCTATAGACTTAAATAAACAGATTTCTCAGAATTTATAAAATGTCACTTATACCGTCCTGGTTTTCACCCATTCAAAGAACATGTTAATGGTTTTCAAGGAGTTTGAAGCGCCGTCGCGCCGCTCGCCTTCCGACGGAGCCATTTTATTTTCTCGCCTTACGAAGTTCTTCCTAAGAAGAGAAAGTTATGTAATTGTGCGCAGAAGAGCGTCGAATTTTCGGCAGAAAAACTCACTTTCTTGGGGGTTGCCTCGCAAGTGTATCGGGGCGCCGAGAGCTGGAGAAGGGCGCGATTTCTCGATTCCTCGGTCGCTTACGCGTGACGAATGAGCCCATGAAAATGCGATTCACTACAACTGATTGATTAGTGTTTCGGGGCGCGTCCGTAGTTAGTGTTAGAAGCCACGTAAGTGCAGTGCAGGTTTTTTTCTTGCCCAGGTGTTGTTGAACCTCTCCCCTCTTGTTTAGTAGTGTTGTTCATGTAAGTATACGTGTGTGTAATGAGAGTAGCACATGAAAGAGGAAGGAAAGATTGCGCGTTTGCACGGTTTTCTATGGAGTTTACCGAAAAATATGTTATTTTCTACATCTCCTTCAATTAGCCATAAATACCAACCAGAACTGAGTTATTTGTTTTTTAATTACACTAATGGTAATTACCTAAAACGTGTATTAAAATGGAAAGTAATTCTTATATTTGAGACAAAGAATGCTGAAATATAGAGTTGTATTTATGTTCACATAAATTATTATTCTCAATGTTTCATGAAACTTTTATTTACAGAGAACGGGGTAAAATTTATAGAATATACTTATATATTTATAAAACATGTCAATTTAACATTATCTTGTCTCCAAATACGGGATTTTATTTCGTATATTTCTCATCAAATTCTCTTTCTATGTTATTGAACTTCTTATATTGATGTTAAAGTTAATTTGTTTATAGTCATTCTTAAAATTATTAATAATTTTAGGAATAAGTGGTAGAATTTATTCTAACCAGTTCTTTTAATTACGTTTTGTGACTAAGAATTAACGGTATACTTTCCTTTATTTGCGTTGTTTAAAATGACAATCGCCTAGAAATACATTTGTGAATAAAATTAAAAGAATGGTTGATTTTCAGCAACTTTATTTCGGCTTTGCACTGCGCGAAAAAATCGAAAGATCTCTATGGAGACTCCGGACATGTGAGTGTATAATTTCGTTAGTTACCCGAGAACTCAGTAAAAAAATAAAAATTACAGTTTTCATTTTGATTGAAAAATGCAAAAAAGTGTTTTTCTGGAAATTCTCCTACCTGATGTTACTGCTATTTTCTCTTACTCTCTACGTTACTGCAAACGACACAGCTGACATTATGCGACGAGGAAGTAAGAAGCTTCAATGCTTACTTGTAATCTTTCAGAACAGCCATTTTTTGCTGTTCCAGAACCCCACACACTCGTCCGCAGTAATTTTGCTGCTGCATGCCACTAGTCAATTTACATTTCTAATACGTTATTGGCTTTTAAAAACGGAAGGGCGACTTTTAAAAGCTCGCGAGATATGGTTGTGGCGAAAAATACTGAAGGTTTCTTGCACTTCAAAACTTTCAAATAATGTAATTTTAGAAAAGGTGAAAGAGAATAGTTCTCTATTAAATACCATTTGTAACAGAAAAGCAAAATTCTTTGGACACATTTTTAGGCATAACCTATTCTTAAATGCAATTTCTCACTGTAAAATAGTCGAACAAGAGGAAGAGGGAGACCTATAATAAACATTTTAGAACAACTTCAAACTGAATTGCAATTCAAAAATTATGCAGAGGTGAAGACGTCAGCGGAGGACAGAATGTCATGGCGGCAGAAAATAGGCATTTTTCGCAATTAAGGATGATGATGACGTTATTGCATGTTATTGCTTGTTATTGCAATATTCGATACAATGCGTGATGTACGATGCATAACTTACCTGAATCGGGAGAATTGTGGGTAGGGAAATATGAAAACAGTTGACTGATGCCACTTGTTGTACAATTGTACAATTGAACAATTGTACTCAATAGTATGTAAATATATTAAATTTTGGCTAACATTATGTTGTCAATTGCAGTAAATTAGTAATTGTTAGTTATACAAAATTCTGAACAATAACTATTGTAATGAATTGTAACCATATGTATAAACATTTTCAGAACTAAAAAGATATCAAAAATATGTCTAGCAAAAAAATTGGAGTTTTCTTTTATAACGACTGATTTTTTAACCAAATCATCAGACAATAAACCCATAGTTGGCGAATGTAAAAAAACTGCGTAGGGAAACAGCCATTCAACAGGTATTAGTGAACATTTTAATGTACAACTGGACAACTCTGCTCCTTACAAATCGTACAACAATTAATGCAGAAACGAAATGTTTTCAAGCAAAAGACAACACAAGTTTGACAATTATATCTGTTTTTCATACAGGTGAATTATGTTCCAACAAATAAGATATAATTCACAAAAATGAGCTTCAGAGTCATTGCAGAACTCCAATCTCATATTCCCTGCAAGCTAGCAGTATTTCAAATAAGTTTAAATAATTTCTAAACGATTAATATGTAAATGTATAAGAAAACTTCGAATGTAAGACACGAACAAAGAAATATGAAAAAAACAAATTCTAACTTATGAAGCATCCAAATGGCCAGGATGACGTACACGAAGCGCAGTCAATTGGGAACGGACTATTATGTTCCTCACATAATTACACAAAAAATACTGAAAATTCAATGTGGCCTTCTTTAAATATCTGTGTATTTATCTTCACAATTGTACTTGTACGAAGAGGCCGATATTTTTTCGCAAAATCAGGCATTTCAACGAATGTGAAACCTACACCACTCCCTTAAGCGTCATTAATACTCTCTAATATTTAAATTTAATCGAAAAACGTTGGGCGGTTTTTAGAAAAAACACTGTTTAAAGAAAATAAAAATTGCCTATGTTTGACACAAAAATTCGCATAAAATACTCATGATTTTGAAAAATAGAACTTGATCTTATTTGAAGATCTGTTTTTGATGAACACATTAATTAATAAAAAAGTGTATCTTCAGAACTGTAATTGTAGAAAGACGCTAAATAGATTTTAAATTTTTTCGTTTTTTTAAATAATAAGGGTTTCACCAACATGAGACCTACACCATTTTCTTTAACGTTCTTTAGACTACCAACCAACAAATTTAGTCAAAATCGCTAGAGCCATTTTATTGTATTTTGAAAATAACCCAGGAGCTTGATGAAAAGTACCCCAAAATTAATATATCGGTTTCAGAGTCAAGGAGTCATGATATCAGCCACATCGATTGATGACCATCGATTTTGGAGAAAATCGGCTGACAGATCGCAAGACGTTTTGTCGTCAATCGATTTTTCGGTATCAAGGACCCACAAAATATGGAGACAGGATATAACACGAGCTAGATAATATTATTTACATTTAGCAACTGGATGTAACCACATTTTCGTTACCAGGGCCCTGTAAGGAAAGTTTTTTCCACCAAAAATTCGTCGTTATTTCGGGCAGTATTACGTAAATTTTTCCCTACCGCAGTTGCGGTAGAAAGAAAGTAAAATTGATGTTAAAATAAGTTAGAAATAGGTCACCTGTAATTTTTGTCAGTCAACATGCCCTATCGTCATTCCATGGTGGAGACGATGGTGTCAACGCATCGGACGGTTATACCCAAGTTGGCGGCTTCAAACTCGATCAAAGCCTTCTTCGGAGGGGAAGTAAAGCCGGCTGTTCCATGTTAGTAGATTTACAGCATGTAAAAGGTCCTCAAGCCTAAATGACACCACTGAGCTAAATTAAAATCGCCTGTTCCGTCGCGTATGAAATATCTCCTTTCTCTGTTAATTGGTGAAAGGACCGTAGCGACATTAGCGTGATCAGACGGAAGGGCGGCCCTGATGGCTCGAGTCTCGCCACGTAAAATAAGACATCAATTCAACTCAATTCAATTCAAAAGTCATCATTAAAATCATCTGTTGTATAAAGACAACGTTTCCGGAAGAGGTGCTAATACGTACTAAACATAAAATAATCTAAATCTAGGAAGGTTTTTTTGCATTGACAAATAGAAAAGTTTTAGACAAAAGTTTTTTTCTGCAAAAGAATACCAATTCGCTATTAATATGTGGAATTTCACTTGTTGACGTCAAAATAAGGCCATGCCAAAATATTGACATTGTATTACTTTTTGGGCAATGGATATTTCTCCTGTTGTCTTGATTCTCTATTTAAATTGACTACCCAGTTAATTAATAGAACAGTAATATTCATGTAATATATAATGAATGGTCAATATATTTTATACATCTGTACAACTTACATTTGCAATAGAAATTTTTCTCTCAATCACTTGGGCGCTTCTTGTGGATTCGTTTACAACAGGCGCTGCAGTTGCTTGATTTGAAACAGGCGCTGCAGTTGCTTGATTTGAAACAGCCGCTGCAGTTGCTTTATTCGAAACAGGCGTTGTAGTTGCTTGATTCGCAACAGGTTCTTCAGTCCTTGTTTTTGTCGAATCATTACATCGGATTGAAAAACACCCAAACGTACCTTGGACATTACAATTTTCAAGCGTAGCATACCTGGCTATCAAGATTATACATACAATCAAAGTCGAGAAAACAATTCCAACACCTACTCCTTTAAAGAAAATTCGTGTTGTGTTTAATTCTTTCTTGATATCAGGTTGTGGGTCAAACCATCGAGCATCAGCGCAAGTAAACAGCTCAAGAAGTACAGGCTGTGACACAATATCACGTCCTCGAATCTCTTGGGGTTGATCACAGCTGTAACAGACAAATTTAAAATAAAAAAACAGTATTTTGAATTTAGTGCGCGAAAAACTTTTTTTTGCAAGAAATCTGAAACACTTTCCTTAAAAATGGGAGTGTGAATGACATAAGTGTGCCGTAATCAAACGATAAACTTTTTTGGGATTGGGTGAAATAAAAAATAATTATTTTATGTCAAGTTAGAAAACATAACTGTCGTCCCTCTACCCCCAATAAGAGAAAGCATTGATTCCGGGCGAGTCTATTACTGAGGTCATTACTCCCGTAAATGCAGTGCATGTCATATCCCGAGAGATGTAGGTGTTCCCCCACAGGAATTTGCGACCCGAAACCGACCTACTCGTCAAATTGCAAGTTGCTTCCCTTCCTAGGTATGACCCTCAGCTGGGCACTCCCCTAGCTGGGACAAACTCTGAGAAACCCGCCAGGTCTCCAGACACACGTGCTAGTTTATTGTAAGTAAATGCACTCAAGATCTCTGTAGTAAATGCGCAAGGTGTTAATAGTGGGTAAAAAAATGATGCTAAATTGCAAGAAATATCATAAAATTTAAAAAACTTAATACAGAATATTATAAAAATCATCAAAAAAGAGTGTGATGTCATTAAAAATATGTGAAGTATATTTGTTTGCCACACGCACACTGACAAAGATTCTCGCACATTGAATAGTTGAACTCAAAAGTGAAAGTCGTACTAGCGTATGCCAGAACACATACTTAACATGACCACAAGTAAATGTCACAAACATTCTATGAACAGCATGAAGAGTGACAATATATTGGTTAAATACTAGTGTTTTAAACAAATCAAAACTAAATGTATACGTTTTGCAGCAGATAATAACTTTACTGTTAATGTGACGCAAAACAAAATTAATTTCAAAAAGACTTGTGTGAAAAATATTATCATAATTGTGATAAATTTACCATGTTCGAAGAAATTTCAGTTGTAAGACTTACGTGATGTGATCTAGGCGGGAGTAGTTCCTATTTTTGACAATCGATGCGGCTATCCACCTTAGACGACAGTCACATAGCCATTTATTGTCCCGAAGATCCAGCACTTCCAAAGAATCCCAGGTTTTCAGAAGGTTTTGATGTAGAGTATGCAGTCCGTTTCCACGAAGCACTAACTGCAAAAGTACGTTCCTAATCAAGATTCAACAGAATGCTATTAATAACGTCTTGTATAATGAAGCTTAATGTTTACAACACTAATTCAGATCATTTTTCAGAAAAAACATTCCAATTCGTAAATACCCATTTTTTCCATTCGCTAATTATTACACGCGAGAGTTCGGACACCACATTTATTCGATAATAACACTGAAGGGAATGTTATTACTTGCATATCATGTTGATGCGGACATCAACTCAATCAATGAAGTTAATCAATCTCATCTTCAGTGCTCCCTATCAGATATACAAAGGAAAACAAAGATATATACAGAAGTGTAAAAATGTAATAAGGAAGAAATATTAACTATTTGATGAATAGTTTTATTTGATTTATTTAACTGTATTAGTTTACTTTATTCTTCGTTGTAAAAGAATAAAATAAATTAATACAGCTAAATAAAATCAAATGAACTATTCACCAAGTAGCGTGGTACAAAATATGGCTGTTAAACAGTCATTTTGTACTTTGGCCCGTCTTGGAGATTAACTAAGAAAGAATAGGTGAGGAAAGGATGTGTGTCTGTGAGGGGGGTCGATTTACTGATCTAATTATATGAGAATATCTTTCTCTGTATTTACATTTATTCGTCTGTGTATATCCATTTATATCTTTTCCTTTAAATATTTGAGGTACATTACATATATTCTGCGGTAAACAACAAATTTATTCATTACAATAATGAGAAGAAACCCGTCAAAATTTGATCGTGAAATCTCAGAAAAATGTAAAATACTGTACCCAGACTAATGTTCACAAAGCAGATCCTCAAATAGAAAGAATAAAGAGATCACTTCTTTAAATTAATACTTGTTTTGGAATATTTGCGGATAGGCTCGAAGGCAAACTTATTTTTCCATTTAAGCAACACATGATAAACGTGTTTGCGGAATTTCTCTCACATGGAAAGTGCAAAGCACAACAAAACTGACGTTTCGTAGATAAAGATCCAACAGAAAACGAAATTACTTCACTCTCTGAACAACTTAGATGTCTTTCTATATCCCTACGGCCAGTTAATGTCCCTTTGCATCTTTTGCTCTAACCTCTTGAGCTGCGGTCTTTTCGACATTGGCCGAAACTTACAACGTACGACTGTGACCAGGTGGTACATTTTCTTTCTAAAACAATATAACCGTCACATGGGTCCATATCCCCTAAAGAGTGTTGACTAAGTTGACTATCGCCCCTTTGTAGAAGAGTTGACTGTCTTAGTATCTCAAGTGGTTAGAGTAATTTATTTTCTTTTTACTTTCTTTCCTTTTTTTTGTTTTGTTTTTTTTTGTTTTTGTTTTTCGAATTGACCAACATGGGTCCATGCGATATGTGCATCCCGTCTGGGTTCCTTCATGATAATCGGGACATGTTAATTTTCTATTCGGGGGATAAGCATTCAATGCTGATTCGATTTTTACACCCCAAGGTTGTAAGCCCTAGGTTAAATGATGGTGATGATTAAATAGATACACACAAAAATACTAAGACACACACATTATTATTATTATTATTATTATTATTATTATTATTGAAGTGATAAGGTAATGATGAGGGGTGAAAGGACTAGGAGGATGGTGGGAGGTGTTCGTGGAATTTGGAGTGACTCCTGCATTCGCCTTATGACAAGAAATCACCAGAAACCGCGGTCAGGATGGTCGACCCAGGTGTCGAACCCGGACCCCCCGATTGCGAATCCAGCACCCTGTGAAGCAATTGAAGTTCCTTGGTTTTTGTAAAAGCTAATTGTAATAAAAGTTTATCTTTTTCTTTGCAACAAATTAAACTTGATTTAGAATTGTTATTTGTACAAAACTGTGTTCATGCACAGTGTCATTTCATGAGATTTATTATGTTGATATATAAATTGTGAATATTTCAACAAAGATGATTTTGTCCATGATAACAGATGCTTCTCCCATTAGTTTGAGAACGCGTTTATTGTGTTTTCTAAAGAGTACGCGTTCCAGATAGACAAACTTACGTATAACCGGAAATTTGTATAACTGTAAATTCAAATGTGTGTAAGTTCTTTCTGTGGGCGTAAGAGTTAAAACGGGTTTAATTCCATGTAGTTATATTGGCACTATTTTTCCGTTGTAATATTTAGCTCAAGATTGCCAATTGTTTAATAAGCGTCTAATCCTGACATGAATTTCCCAAAGGTTAAATAAGATCACTCAGTAATAAAAGCTAAGTATACGAATTCAAGTTTTTACATTGTGATATCAGACGTGACGGAATCCTCAAGATCTGAAGCGTGCAAAATTCCCAGTGTTGCAATTTGCCTTCTGCTTTAAGAGCTCGTTTTGCGGGCCACTAGAGTACCTGCTTGAGCGACGGGTAGTCGAGGGGCGCGGACAACGCGTGGAAAGCCTCCGGGTCGATCTCCTGCAGCGCCGGGCTGTGGCTGAGGACGAGGGAGCGCAGCCCCGTCAGGGCAGCCAGGCCGTGCTTCGCCACTCGCGTCAGGTTGCGCATGTCATCCATCACGAGGGTATGAACCGAAGCCAGCGATCCAGCAAAAGACCTGGAATGAACGGTGACGATCAATGTGTGGATGGAACAATGACGAAATGAGGAATACCAATATAAAACTAGTGGTGCAAAAACTGCTCGGACACTCTCGCCCGTATTTTCAATCAAAATTACGCGAAACATACTCAAATTTTCCAAAAATTCTCCATGACCGTATTTCAAAACATATCTTTAAGGAACAGATTTTATTAGAAAGAAAAAAATATTTCTATTTGATATTTTAGTTGTAGGAAGACTCCAACATAATTTTGAACTTTTATAATTATAGAAAAATTAGGGTATTCAACGAACATGAGACACGCGTGCTTCCTTCAGTCCTTCTCCCAAACGTCCTTCACACTATTCAAATACAAAATTTAATCAAAAACGATGGATCTTTGTTTTAGAAAATTAAGAAAATGTTTCAGGGACTTCATTTAAAAAAATTTCGGTTTCAAATTCAAGGAGCCGCGACTCAAGCCAGGTCAATTTCGGAATATTAATTTGGAAGAAAATCGGCTTAACGGTTTAGCCTCTAGCTTTGTTTACACATGGACTGACGGACGGAAAGATGTATTGCTGTCATTCGATTTTTCGGTATCAAGGACCCACGAAATACGGATTCTAGTTACACCATGTGGTAGAAAATTTTTTTCTAAATTTGACAACTAAATTTGTCCACTTTTTCATTACCACAGACCTTTCATAAGAGTTTTCTTCCAAAAATTCACCGTTTTTTTCGCGCAGTATTACGTAACTCTCCACTCCATACGTAAAAAGTAAAAATCAAAAAAAAAATTCAAATTAACATTCAGGAATCGTATCAAGAACTTTTCATTCATCATTCATCTCTAGATTTGACATCGCATCTCTAGGGTATTATTTGCATTTAAAAGTATTAAATTATGAACTTTCAGTCGTAAAGGACATTTTTTATGTTGTCGATTTTTCTAACAGTTCTTTCCTATTTAGTAAAGATTTCGATATGTTTAAGAATCAACTTAAAACGTCGCATGCCCTGCAATCGCTTAACAAATTCAGACTGGTCAAGAACGTCACGTGAGATATGTTTTTGCAATAGAGAGTGCACAAGTCAACGGATTAGAGACGAAATTACAGGGAATAAATCCATTCAAGCGAAATCGATCATCAGAAGACAATCGAAAACATTAATGACGAATACTAAAAGCGCCATAATCTCTTCTATCATGTGACAGCTGTTCTTTTGGGAGATAAATCAGATTAAGATATCTTTGCGCAATTCTTACAGAAAATCTTGGAATATGTGCACTTGAATAAGCGGAATTAATAAATATACGTGGTTCTGATTCTGGCTAGTGTATGTAACACACCGTCATTACAAAGACCACTATCTGTTTATCCAATTGTAATCACGTAAAAGTAACACGTTCTGCAGACCTGAAGTATTAAAAAAACAGTAATCTGAACATGTTTAATTCGATCCAATTGCATTTTCGTAGAAGTAACACATACTGTAGGTTCGTACTGTTAAAATATCCCGCTCTGTAAGCCTGTATTATGAAAAGGAGTTGAAGCTCATTTCTAAATCTGTAGTGCAAAAAAGACAAAACACTTTCCAATTTTCTCGAATCTGCAGATCTCCAGCGCGCATACGAGCGCTTGCGTGTGGTGTAAATATACTTTCATAAATCTAACGATAAAAGAATGGAATAGATTGCCTGTAAAACCCTTTAGACCCTTTTCTGGAAGCATTCAACACTTCAGAAAATTAATTTAGGGTATTACTAAGTAAACGAGGAAGTGATCTAAGGTTCATAGTGGAAGTGAAGTGAAGAGAAGTGCAGTGCAGTGCAGAGCAGTGCCAGTTCAGTGTGGTCTTAATTGAACAAACATTCAGTGCGGAGTTAGAATATAGAACCATTTTTTAAAATAATTTAATGTTATATGAATCAGTCTGTTTTTAAATTATTATTATTATTATTATTATTATTATTATTATTATTACTGTATAATTTGCATGTTATATAATTATCATATTTATGTAATTAGCTGCCACCGGGTTATACTCAATTGCAGTTTGAATAAATTTATTTATTATTCATTATTAACATCGTACACAAGCAAGGGCGATTACGGCTCCTTGCCATTCAAACTGCAAAACCGACCGCGCGCACTACCGCATCGTATTTCCTCCAGACGTCGTTCAAATAGCACCACGTTTTAAAGTGACAAAGTCGATTTTTAATTTGTATCCTTATGTCAACTTGAATTGCTATTAAAAACAATAGATTTCGAAGCGCGTCGTTAAACCGTAAGTAATAATTACCAAAAACGAGCAATTCAAGTTTTTAACTAGCGTCGGCTGCTCAAATTTTACACTATCTGGAACGCTATTAATTATATTATAGAATACAAATTGACACCTTATCATGGTCATTTGAAGCTAAGGCAACCCTTCACGTACTTCACCCGGCGAACAGCCACTATGCAATAGCAGGAGAAGAATTCCTGGGCTCAAAAAACCCTCCACAGATTGTACTTCCCCAATACCTCAAATGTCTTTGTGAAACATACGCGCTCTGATTTCGTATAGTTGGATATAAATTCACCTACCCCAGTTCCAGGGCGCGAATGGGGTTCGATGAGAGCGTCAGCACCCGCAACTGCTGCAGTTCGCTTAACGCAGGGGGCACCATAGTCAGCTCGTTCCCGCTGAGGTCCAGCACGCGCAGGTTGGCCAGCCTGCGGAGCATGTTGTCGGGCAGCGCGCGCAGCCCCGATGCGCGAGAGGTCGAGCTCCTCCAGCGCGGCCAAGCGAGCCCAGGGCCGCCACCGGGCGGACGTCGAGGGAAGCGCATGGGCGTTCCCGGCCAGCGACAGCTCCTGCAGCTGGCGGCACCCACGCGAAGAAGTTGCCGGGCAGCGACGTCCAGGCGTTGGAGGTGAGGCGGAGCACCCTCAGCTCCTCTCAGCGCCGCAGGCGCCTCCCTCGAGCGCCGCCTGCCGGCGACAGCACATGCACACACACACACGGCTGCCCCCAACTCGTCTTATGAGCGTGCAACGATGGGAGAGGGGCTAGCTTACTGGCTTGCTGAACCCCAGTGCGCTGGTTTCGATCCCGGCCGAGGTGCGTGGAATTTCGAAGGGCGAAACACTTGTGGCATGAAAAAGAACCTTGGGAGATGCCCGGCAAAATTAATCCCTCCGAAAACATCTCGCCCAAGCGAGAATCTCATTTTTCTCCCAACCAAATTGCTAGACATAACTAAAAAACTGGCTTTACACTTGCACGAAAATGGTGAGCAATTTACTGCGAGAAAGAAAAGTTGCCAATTAAACATTGCTGGCAATAAATGTTTCTGATGTTGGCAATATTTCTTCCTAGATATTCCGGCGTAATGTAAACTTATGTGCTTCCATCCTCGGAAAGATATTGCCGGCTGTTGCTGGGACTAGAATTGGAATGAAGTCTGAGCAAAGTATTGCTGAAAGAAGCCAATTGATGATCATAGACGGTAGTACGGTTGTACATAGTTGTACATAGCACTGCCTAGGAACAGTCTCCCGATAGCAATCCCAAGTGCTACCCAAGTAAATAAGTGCTCACTGCGTGTGCACTCACCACAGACTGGTTGCAGAGCGCCAGCGAGATGGAGGTGAGCAGGTTTGAAGCCCAGAGGTCGAGCATCTGCAGCGTGCGGCAGCTGAGCGGGAAGGCGCCGTCCTCCACGCGGGAGATGCGGTTGGGGCCGGAAGGACAGCTTCCGAAGGTGTTGAAGAGCCGGCCAGAATCGGTACGTGTGTTAAGGCGTTCTGCTCGAAGCTCAACCTCCTGCTCGCACGAAGAAATCATTTAGCACGCAAGTAACGCTATGTTGGGCAACGCATTCTGATAGACACTCCCCTTCTGTTTACAGGAGAAATTCATTTGTACGTTGGAAACCCACTAAATAGCGTGTGGCAACACGTTTGGTTTGAACTCTCCTCCAATCCACAAAAGAAATTAATTGTGTAGCTTTTAGAGAATGGTCCCAAGGCCCAATAGGCTGTGACAGCGCATACTGCTTGTAAATCCTCGAAAAATTCGTTGGTATGGAGGAAAGGACAAAAGCTCCAGAGCTGCGTGCGACCACGCGTTCTGCATGAATTCACTCCTACCCATGAGAGAAATTTATTAACCTCAACAAGTAGAGTAGTCAAAATTTTTGTGAATCGAATTGTGATGAATTGTGAAATTTACCTAGATGAATGATGTAAATAGCATATGAAAGTTTCATTTCCGAATTAATTTCAATCAAAAAGGTATGAATACAATATATGTGGCAACATCAACAATGAAATAAAGAATGTCTCGCCTACACATTACGGTGGGCAACACTATCTGATTGTACTAGTAAATGTGTTGGTGATATGAATCGTATGATTCTTGGGTCATTATAGTTAAAAATGCATTTTAACATAATTTATGAAATCATAAAATAAATTTATTTAAGGGTGAGAGTAAAATATATGTTTCTTGCTGAAGCAACAGCAAATGCATATAAGGATTTTTGGTCCTTAAGAAGTAATAATAGCATGCAGAATAAAAACCTAACGAAGGAATTGAGGTTTAAACCCTGAGGTTTGTGTAAGACAATCACGTTAGAACTATTACATTTGAAGGAGAATTCTGTTAAAAAAGTCACAGAAAGGAAAATTTCAAATTAAAGATATATTATTATAAATGTGCTCGCTCATGATTATTTTTGTCTGGGACACTTGTATACTTGTGTCCAACCAGGCTTCATGAAAACAGCGCATTAGGGAAGAGAAATTCAGTGACAAATGTTTTTAGTATAATAGTTGAGGCAAGCATTCCCTGTCTTTTCAATAGCCTTTACAAAAATACACAAGGCATGTATATATTGTTTTTCACTATAATACTTTGCACAAATTATTAACTGTTCCAAATAACGTGGTATCTTCCACTCCCCAGTCTTTTGAGTGACCTGTGAATTTGGAATTCATTTTGCATGGATATTGCGACGCAAATTCCATAGATCCGATATCTAGTTGTTCAAATTAGTTTTTATGCGAGGTTTATATCGATTTCCAAGCGCTTGTACGAGTAGAGTAGAGTTCGTACTAGAGAGGAAAACTTTCGGTAAGACACCTTTTCCACTAGTTTCTTTAATTGTTTTCCTAGAAAAGACCAATCTTATTAATAATACTTCATCAAACCGATTCTTATTAAAACCTCTGATAGTTTAAAAACATTAAAAACGTCAACTGTGTTGTTATGCGATTTGAGCGTTGGTATACTTACACTATTGGTGAAATGTGTAAGAGCATTGATTATGGAGCAATGCGCTCATTTTCAAATGTTAGCATAGGCAATTATTTTGCTGTTTGAAAAATGCTTGTGGGTTCGACAAGTTTTTATTATAATATTACAAATCTGTTACAAATACAACAAGAATAGTTGTTGTCGTATCTATTACAAATACTACGAGAAGTATTGTTTTTACACCATTAGTTTTAGAAGTGATCACTTCAACCTCCCGTCCCCAAAATTTACTATTTTTCTTCACTAATATCTCGCGAGGAAAAATTATAACAGTATTCCTTTATATGATTATCCATACCTCTACATGAGAAGGCCAAGCTTCATTAGTCACTGGCACTTGTTCAAGAAACTTCCCCAGACAGTCCACTTTGTCTCCAAAGCAATGGCAATTTTCACAAAGCTCTTTATCCTGAGCCATTGCTGCCCCTAAGAGCAGCAATAGTATCGTTAAATACTGCATGATTACTGTAAAAGACAAGAAATTGTTTTAGCGAAACTTCTTTTCAGTACTTATGATGTGAATTTAAAGTTCAAGGCGCGATGTGTCATTAATTAAGTATACATAAAGATTAAAAACTTCGCAATTGGATATACACGATTTACAACTCAAGCCGCACAATATCAAATTGTTTTCCTTAGAGTTCACATGTTCGAAAAACCTTAGTCGTTTGGACACCATTGGCAAAATTAATTATAAACCTTACCATATTTCCCCTTAATAGTAAATACATATATTTTTTTTCAAATGTACATATTCAAATTTGTTGCTATATTTTCATAAAGAATTCTTTTAGGCAAATATATTTCTACTGTGCAGGGTTTAATTATTCAACTGCATGCCCATACGCACACTTCATAGATTGTAAACGAAGATGACATATCCACTTTCTTATCAAATTATACGAATTTATATCAAATTAATTGAACCCAATTGTTTTATTTATTTACTTATTTATTTTTATTTATTTGTGTATTTATGTATTTATTTATTTATTTAATTTAAAAAACTACGTCGTGTTTTACACTCCAGTAAGTTAGTTTCGTCATAAACCAGTTTCGCAAATGAAGAGGAAAGGCAATATTAATATCCCAAGCTCAGTGATGAGAAGCTCGCATGAATCGCGGTAATGACATTTACTTATTTTTCGTACAATATTTGCCCTTAATTTAAAAGTCTGGTAGCTACAGAATGTTTCCAAAGAATGTATTGTCATCTCTCAGGCAGAGATGTAGTATATCGACAACATATTCGCAAAAAGTTGAATGAAACCTGGCTGGTATGTAAAGCAGCATAATGAACTAGGAAAGCACTTGTTTTGCTTCTGGGCATAAATGGAGCTTCACTGAGCGCACGATTTATTATGCATTATTTTTACATTCCTATGTAATGCTTACGTAGTAGAGAGACTGTTATGAAATGCTGCAGCGCAAAATTGGGATTTTTCGGAGGAAACTGGTTTCTTACAACGAAAAAATGGATAATTATTGTTCGTATACGTCAGTACACACTCAGAGCAGGACCATCAATGATTCTTTGTTTTTATCTTTCATTTTTTCAGGAAACTGGCATTGGTATTGTTTCTTATGTGTTTTTTATCAAAATGGTGGTAATTATGGTGTAATTTGTCGCAAGTGTTTCTCATGATTTCACTTATTAGAACGTCTTTGGCTGTGGGTAAAAAGAATTCCAGGTTGTTCGAAATTTGAACATGTACAATATATTTTGGATATAAATTGATTTCTGTCAATAGAGCTAAAAGTGAGACAATACTCAAATGTTCGGACCAAATAGTGTGGGCACAACAAAGACAAGAAGATAATTTCGTCTAACCGCATCAACAACTACTGATCAGACGAAACTTAGTATACCCACTTTACATTATATGCAATTTAGATATTTGTATTCTTAAATTAAAATTATATTTAAGTCAGTAAGGCTGTCTAAAAATAGTGTATGACACGCGTAGTGAAAGTTATTTTATTTTGCTCTTAGGATTGTGCAACTCGTCCTCTCAGTCTCGTGACGCAACCTTTCCTACTCGCACAATTAAACATCACTCTTATCCCTAACCTCATTATTGCTATGTTATGTATTACCATGTTATGATGACACATCGGCCTCATTTTTTGTAAAATTTTAGTACGTTTCATTATTAAATAGAAATATTAATGCGAGAGAGTTGATTAGTTTTTCCTCTATATAGCCATAAATTGAACACTTTTGCAGGAATGACTGCAGCAGCTGTGTATTGGTTATATCAATTTATTAATTTTTCTAACTCGTCAGAAACAAATAAAATCAAATTCTAACAGTAGAACTCTTTTAAAATACAGGGTATCATTTCTATCTTATTTCTGGTGTTATTCTAACAATGTTCATACTCATTGAGAAAGTATGAGTTAAATTGTCTCTTGAAAGTATGAAAAAAATATACCATTTTCTTCAACCTAAAAAATCATATTTGAATTGTTTTAAAATGTGCAAAGAAAATACTGATTGAACATTAGAACGCAAGAATAAGTTACCTGATATGTTCAAGACGAGTTCACTTGATCAGCAGCCGATTACTAACAAAGTGCAAATAACGAACACCATTATCTTCTCCCAAATCTTAAGCAGGGTCTTCTACTTATCGGACAATTAAAATCGAGCTCTCTCATGGATTAGCAGTCACATTCGCTTGCCTATTATTAACTCAATCTGAGTTGAAAGGTATTCTTGGAAGTTGGAATTTAATAAACTAACGATCGGTTGACACTGATTGATTGATTATTGTGATAGTTATTCAATTCTCTGAATTCGTAATACAGAAGATAAACGCATTTCCAATTATGAAAAAGAAATTTGATATAGACATCTATTCTCTAAATGAAATATCATATCTTTCTCCTCTCATCAAAATAATATCACTTCTGTACATTCGATAGCAGATCACCTACAAATATAATTGAAAGTTCTTCACAATGTTCACTTAAGGGAGTAACAAATATGTATACAGATACACTAATATGTATGCTCGTGCTCATTAATGTATTTCTCTTATATCACGGCATTCACGAGATGTGATCCTTATGAACGTGAAAATAATATACTAATTAGATCGTGTAAAAATTCCGCCCAGGTAATTCAGTGCTTTAAAAGTTAGAGAAGCTGCATAATATAACGAAACATCGACCAGCGCCTTATAGAATTTTAGGGCGCACGTTGTTAGTAGGTAAATGTTCTAATATTAAGACAATCACGGAGGATGAGAACTATCTGGGGTCGTTTCTTAAGTTACATTGATTAAAAAATGCAAAGTATAGGCGAAATAAGTTATTTATATCTTTCTTCCTTTCTTTTTTTTATTCCTTTCTTCCTTTCTTTCTTTCTGTCTTTCTTTCGTAAAGGAATTCGTAAAGAATATTTCCAAAATTTATAAATTAGAAGAGTATTGATAAGAAAATGGTTTGACCTGTGAGAGGAGGGTGTACTTTTCACCATTTAAAGTGATTTCTTTTAATATGAACATGTATAATATGAACATTTGTAGCTATCAGTATCGTGAGTGAGACAAAGTATTATGTCAGTGCTAAGTTTCTTCAAAATGAGTTCATAGTCTCTTATTCTACTCACTGCGTCTATAACAGGTTGTGAGCGAGCAAGTATTTTTTATCGTTTCCGAAGATATTTCAATCGTCCGCTTTCATTTTAAAGTTAACCCTTTATTGGAATTGGATACCTGTGATGAATCATTTCTGTTTCAATGTCATATATGACTTTAGTATCGCTCTTAATCAAAGAGCGGAATGTTCAGCAAACTTTTAAGCTTCTGGTGGCGCTACCTACCAAGGAAATCGCCAACTTGTAGGGACTGTAGCATGTTGAGCAGTAAGCTCCTGGGTGATAGGCAGACCACATTACATGCTTGCATTGTGAAACTGCATCCTTGCAGGGGATAACAGCGGAACGCACAGAAAGTTAAACAATAAAACAAAAAATATTTTCAGTATAAAATAATAAATTTTTCAGAAATGAAGACGCTTAAAACACTTGCGAGAAAAAAACATTAAACGAAAAGAGCGACACGTATTTTAAGAATAAACTCCTAAAATAATTATCAGAAAATTACCATAGCTCAGAATTTTGCTAGTTATGAAGCGCCATGAACTAAAATACTATCAATACAAAATAATTTGGTACAATTTCTAACATTTTGCATGTAATGGAGTTCATTGGCAGAATAATTTACAATATCCCTTTCTGATTTCAATGTTCAATCACCCTTAGTTATAATTTCATAAAAACGAAAGAGAGTATTTTATGAAATGATATAAAGATACAATATATAAGAAACATTTCGGATGAAAAATATATGAATCAAGAATTTCTCAAAAATTAGCGATAGCATTCATAAATTCGAAGGTTATAGTGAACTCGGATCTAGTGAACCCTCGGTTATAGTGAACTTTAAACACTGATCCCATTTCACGTACATTACAAATAAGCATAAGAAGATTCGGTTATAGTGAACCTGAACCTCGACTATTGTGAACGAAGGAAATACTACGTCCTGGAATTTAATTCCCTCCAGGAAAACAATATATCGCCTCAGAGCCACAAATTCCAACTTCAAGCAACTTGGAAGAAATATTGGCCAAAGGTCGGCCGATAGGTCATATTCGAAGAAGTCTTCTCTGTGGTGAAGATAGCGGACATGGAATGGGGTCCTTACTGATGACCTTACGCGACTGAGCTTCAACTCGGAAACAAAGACCGTGACCTACGTAGGCTACAACTGGCGATTGCCTGATTCAGTTTCAATCTTGATGTTACTTGATATTCCACGGCACAAAGTGCGTTGAGTTCTACGTAGACGACAGGAAGCACACGACTGCCACAGCCTGGAAATATCCCACGTGTCGCCCGGAGAAGCGATCATTTTCATTAGTCACTTGCGCCATCCCGCAGCTGAAAGCATTTCATTAGGTGAGTAAAAGAGCCTTCGGAGAGAGGGGCAGAGTTTAAACAATGCAAGGGGTATTAAAAGGTGTCAAAACTGAATTATGATACTCAAACACAGAGGGCAATGCAGAATCAGGTATGGAGAGAGAACGAACTCCAGGGAAATTACTAATGAAAATGTACGGAGCAAACAGTTGAAAATACATTATTTTATCAGGAGAAACAAAGATATTGAAATGTTCACATTGTGCTGTGAATGTATTTTGCCGCTATGTTAATAAAATCAATCGTTATGGAGAAATTCTAATTAATTTTGACATCATCGGTTCTAGTACACATCGGTTATAGTAAACCTATAGTGAACCAAAAATGTTAGTCCCCAGAAGTTCACTATAACCGGAGTCGACTGAACCTTAAAGTTCTATTATCCTGCGCTTCGTTTGAGGCGGTGTGAATTCACAAAAAGCAGTAATAAATTAACGTAATATTACAAAACGTAGAATATTAGTTATTTATTTAGTTGATTAGTATTATAGTTATTTATCAACCGTGTGTAATGTATTATGAGTAATCGATAAACAAGTTGAAATGTGAATACAGATGGAATTGGTTGAAAAGGTTTAATTTTAATTTAAAGTTTAAAGGTTAAACGCTCAAATTTTTTTGACGATTAAAGTTTCAGACACACAAAAAAGGCTCAATTTGTTTTCTTCAAACTTTTCGAAAGGATTGCACTCTTTAATATGACGTAAAGTTCATTTCGCGGATCTTTTTTTTCAAAAATTGCAAAAATGTAATTTTTCTGAAAGATTTCTCACGCCAGTAATATGCACATTTCCAGCAATTTGTAAACATAATTGTGTTTTGAGTTAAATTGCTTCAAATTACTTCAAATGAGGTTTTTCGAAACATAAATTCTACGTGAAAAAGTGCGTCAAATTTCGAATTTACTGTATCGCTTCAGCGCCATTTTCTTAAAACCGGCTCCAAATTTTTCAAAGATAATTGCCATTTAGCACGACGTTCTACTGTTCTTTAATATTCTTAAAATAATATTTTCGTTCTACTACTAGGCCACCGAAAAAAAAATTTTAAAAATGTAGTTTGGGCATCGATAGATAGCAGCAGGCAAGAGTATGTGGGAAGTTCGAATAGCTAGCCGAGACCATAGCAAATAGAAAAGAAATACGGGAAAGTCTGTCATTCTGTAGCACCACTGTCATACAGTCGTATCAAATGTGAACACTCGTGAAGCTACCACAGCACATACTTTCTTACTTCTTTTCTAACTCTAAAATTTTCAAAAACTCAGACTACAACGAAAATTAAACCTGTGCCATACTTTTAAGCTTTCCTTGTTACTTTCTCGGTACGGAGTAGAGAGAAAATTATGTAAGGCTAAGCGAAAAATAGCGAATTTTAGGCAGGAAAATTCTTATTACAGGGGTCTGGTAAGGAATAAGTAGATAAAACCAGTTGCTAAATTTAGAAAAAAATCCTTTAACACGTGGTGTCGCAAGAATTCATGTTTTGTGGAACATTGAAACCGAAAAATCGAATGACGACAATACCATTGTCCAACCGTCTGCGAACAACGCTAGCAGCTAAATGGTCTAGCCAATTTTCTCCAAAACTGATATTCCTCAATCGATATGGCTAGTGTGGTAGCCCCTTGAATTTGAAAGTGATATTTTAATTATATATGAAACCCCTGGGACATTTTCCAAATTTTCAAAATATGGCTCCATCGTTTTTCATTAAATTGTGAATATTGTGATGTGTGATATTTGGAGGACGCTTAAGGAATATATTGTTGATCTCATGTGCGTTGAAAACTCTTATTTTTCCAAAATTACAAATGATCAAAATTTTGTTGGTATCTTCCTACACCTAAAATATTATAGAAAGAGTTTTCCCTTGATGAAATCTATTCCTTAAAGATAGATTTTGAAATAAGTTCAAGAGCAATTTTTCGAAACTTTGAGTTCTTGTTGTGTGATTTTGCGTAAAAATATGGGCGAGAAAGTATATGTTATTTTTGCACCACTAGTTTTACCGTGGAAAGTAGCAACAGAATCGTCTGAACGGTTTTTGCGCTAGCGTTGACCACAAACGGACGGACAGAAAGAGAGACAGACAGAGAGACAGACAGACAGACAGAGACAGACAGAGAGACCAGACAGCGAGACAGACAAGAGTAGACAGACAGAGAGAGACAGACGGAGAGACAGACGGAAAGACAGACGGAGAGACAGACGGAGAGGACAAGACGGAGAGACAGACGGAGAGACAGACGGAGAAGAACAGACGGAGAGACGACGGAGAGACCAGACGAAAGAGACAGACGGAGAGACAGACGGAGAGACAGACGGAGAAGGCAGACGGAGAGACAGACGGAGAGAACAGACGGAGAGACCAGACGGAGAGACCAGACGGAGGAGAACAGACGGAGAGAGCGAAACGGAGAAGACAGACGGAGAGACCAGACGGAGAGACAGGCGGAAGAGACAGAACGGAGAGACCAGACGGAGAGAACAGACGGAGAAGACAGACGGAAGAGACAGACGGAGAGGCAGACGGAGAGAGCAGACGGAGAGACAGACGGAGGACAGACGGAAGAGAACAGACGGAGAGACAGACGGAGAGACAGAACGGAGAGACCGACGAGAGAACCAGAGACCGGAGAGACAGACGGAGAGACAGGCGGAGAGACAGACGGAGAGACAGACGGGAGAACAGACGGAGAGGCAGAACGGAGAGGCAGACCGGAAGAGGCAGACCGGAGAGCAGACGGAGAGACAGACAGAGAGACAGACGAGAGACAGACGAGAGAGACAGACGAGAGAAGCAGAACCAAGAGAACAGCGGAGAGACAGACGAGAGACAGACAGAGAAGAACAGAAGAGCGGAGAGACAGACGGAGAGACAGACGGAGAGACAGACGAGAGACGCAGACGAGAGAGACAGACGGAGAGACAGACGAGAGACAGACGGAGAGACAGACCGGAGAGACAGACGGAGAGACAGACGGAGAGACAGACGGAGAGACAGACGGAGAGACGAGGAGAGACAGACGGAGAGAGACAGACGGAGAGACAGACGGAGAGACAGACGGAGAGACAGACGGAAGAGACAGACGGAGAGACAGACGGAGAGGACAGACGGAGAGACAGACGGAGAGACAGACGGAGAGACAGAGACGGAGAGAAGACGGAGAGACAGACGGAGAGACAGACGGAAGACAGACGGAGAGACAAGGGCGACGAACAGACGGAGAGACAGACCGGAGAGACACAGACTTGAGAGACGGACGGACAGAAGATGGTCGGGCGGACGGACACACGGATACTCGACAGGCGCACTTTTGCCGCATCAAGGACCCACAAAACCTAGATACTGACTACACGTATTAAAGAAAGTAATTTACTATATATAAGAAAAGGATTTATCCACATTTTCATTACTTAGGCCCGGAAATAGGTGTTTCTTCTATCGAAATTGTGCAGTTTCCCGGCGTCCGATTACAATACTTTCTTTTTTTCCGCAGTAGGAGCGAGAAAGTAAAATACTCTGTTAGGCGGCAATAAGATAAGATAAATTTATTTGAACTGCAATTGGGCAATCGGTGGCAGCTAATTACATAAATAAAATAATAATGATAATAACAACATTAATAATAAAAATAATAATGATATAAAACTGTCTAATTCATAAAACAATTAAAATTACGTTAAAAAAGAAACATAATCAAACTCCGCACTGATTTTTTGTCCAGCTGCACTTCACTGCACTTCGCTTCACTTCACTACACTACACTTCACTATGACCATTTAATCAATTCTTACATTATTTCTCTGTTCTACTCTTTACGACACGTCACTTCACAATATATTACTGACGCATCGCTCTATAACCTACTATTGTCAGCTAATTCCCTCATTTATATAGTAATACCCTAATTTAATTTCCTAAATTGTTGTACGCTACGAGGAAAGGGTTCAAAGGTTTTTGCAGGCAAAGTATTCCATTCTTTTATTGTTCGATTTGTAAAAGAAAATTTCCCCACATCTGTTCTCTGTGGTCTTAAATTTAGCACTTGATGGCAGCTGAGACGAAGATAGCGAGTCGATTAGTTCATGTAGGGAAAAGGAGTTAAATATTTATACAGTCCAAAACCAGCAAAGACCCAAAAATGCTACTTTTAATTTGAATTAACATTTTCGAAAATTGGAGATTACTATGCACCAATTTTGTTTGCTCTTATTGCTCGTAATTATTACAAGAATGTGACGAACTTACGGAAAGGACCATCCATCGACACAAATCAATTACAATTACACAATTTTATACAGCTCTCACTGTGTTCGCTCCGAGTTGGAGAAGTCAGGTACATTATACGATCATTGGTGGCGACAGAACGTGACACAAATTTACGTACAATGAATATCGGTGTGCGATGTTATTATATTTACCAGGATTTATTTAATTGTGCACTTGACGTACATCAGCTGTTCACGATTTCACCCAATCGGAAGGTTGAACGTCCCAATCGTGACGTCAGTGTAGCGACATAGAAGTTTCCAATGAAACCGCAACAGCTGATTTACGTCAAGTGCACGACTAAATAAATCGTACTATAAAAATCCTACATTTTTCTGATCAAGTCTCCAATATTCACTGGAACAGAAGGCAGATCTCACTTCCACCACGTTCCGTCCCCGCAAAATAACCCAGTCCCAGGGCCGGGTTAAGTAGTGCGGGGCCCCAAGCACAAAATTGTGTTGCCCCCCCCCCCTCCGAAAAAATAGCTCTATCTTTATTAAGTAAAAAATGTATTATAGTACAAGTACTTTCTGTACAGATACAAATGAAAACTGATAATTTTTTATAGGATGTTTTACTTGTGTTACATTTTTTTACATTAAATACATTTTACATTTTTTTTCTGCTCTTCACTGCAAATTTTGAGGTTTGCATAAAAAATTTACATATTCAGTTATAAGTAAAGGAAATAAAGTATAGTTAATATTAATTTAACACGTAATAAATATTTTTAAAAAATGTTTTGAAATTGTACATTTTGTTACACAGTAGACTACTTGACTAACAATTATTTCACAGACAAAAAAATATGGTATGCGTATTTTTCCAAAACGCGGGACCCCTGGTGAACGGGGGCCCCCAAGCAACTGCTTGTTTTGCTTGTAGGTAAATCCGGCCCTGCCCAGTCCGTTCGCAGGCGAACCTTTGTCTCTTGCTTTTGTCGGGCGCTGAGCACCGTTCCATGGATGGATAGTCTCTCCTGTAACCACACCCGCCATTCATTCGAAACTCCCTTCCCTCTCGCAAGAGCGCGTCACCGGCGAGTTCGAGGCCTCGCCGGTAGATGGCGCGGCGAGCACGCGCGGCGGCGCGAGGCGCGTCTCGTCTCGTCGCGGCCCTTGGCGGGCGCGATAAGGAGGAGATGGTCCTGGCTTCGCCGGCGCCGGTGATAAGCGAGCACGTCGCCTCCGCCGCAGTAGTAGCAGCAGCAGACGACCTCGGTGCACGCAGGGACCAGACGCAGGTAAGCAAGGGACACCCCTCCCCCCCCCAGAGGCGAAGGCCGCCGCGCTCTCCTGACGGCCGCTCTGTCACTCGGCGTGTTGCCACCCACGCCCGGGCCCTTTCGCCCTCGGGAAGGGCGGTGAAGGCATTGCTTTCTTGCCAGCCTGCTTCTGTTCGCTCGTCCTCCGTGTCCTGTCGCCTTCACACTTGATCTTTGTAGTCATTGCCCTCGTCATTAATATTATTACGATATGAATTCGTACAGTCGAAATTTTAAAAGAAATATTTTTACTATATTGAACGTATATTTATAATTTTTACACATAAGAACAATGCGTACATTTGTTGTCTAGATAATTAGCATTGATTTAAGACGATATTCATTAGTATCTCTTCAGTAATCTAGTTGATAACTCATCTAACTACACTGTGAGGCAAATAAAATTGTGTGGCAAATCTAGAAGCTTGAATTCTTTTTATTTCTGAACTGTTATCTAACAAATTAATGGCTAAAGTATTGGTAAGGCACTCTAATTTTTAATAAGTTTACTATTTTTGAAAAATTTCTTTAATAACTGTTCGCAAAACAATAGAAATCATGGTCCGTAAATAAATGTATGCTCTCACTTCCAAACAGTATTGTCTGTTGTCATCAGAAATGCCGATCGCTGCGTGAGCGATACGATTATTGTATCATCGGTTATTGGCGATTTCGCATCAGTATACACATAAACAGTTAACTGTCAACCGCATCCTTTCATTAATTCGGGTTTACGGTTCCGAGCCGGCATCCACGTGGGCCTTTCCGCCGCCTCTTCCCTTGCGAGACGCCTGAGCTCCCGATGACGTCGCGAGCGCGTCAGCGGTGTGCGGGCGGGGGCGGGGGCGCTAGCGGCCAGTAGCAGCAGCGCGTTGTCTATGCCGCAGGGACGAGAGCGCGCGTGCTTAAACCAGTGACTCGTACGGTCCGCGCGCCGCGACATCGCGGGCAGCTGCCGCCGCCGCCGCCACCACCACCGCCGCCGCCGCCGCCCGCCAGACGGACAGACAGGTGCATCGGGAGACCTTCGCCTGCGGACGTGTCGCGCCCAAGCGGTGAGTTCTACTGCTCGGCCGGCACAAGGCGACGCGACCGGCCGGGCTTTCCGCTTGACAACGCGATCGAGGTGTTTTCCTGACGTTTTTGGTCGTTAGTGCGTGCGGTTCGTGACTGGTGCTTCTGGTGCGGACGTGTTCGTGCCCTGTTTCCGTGTATTGTTTGTGTTGTTTATATCTCTGCACGTAAGAAAATGACGCTGGATGTGGATTTGAAGATTTAGAAATTGAAATGAAGGTTTGTGTTGGTAATGTACGTGGAGTCTGGGTACTTTCCGTGTAATTTCGTAACACTTTCCTTGTTTTCATTTGATTCTTGAATCAGTTTTATATTTCAAACATTGCAGCACTTTTTGTACAATGTTACTGGTTAATTACAGGTCTTCCGCGTTCATTGCAAATGTCATTATTATGCCGTCGTTTGTGAATTGTGAAATCTCTGGAGTAGCAGAAGGTCGGACGCAACATCAACTGTCACAACCGATTCATTGTTCAAGGTTGATAATCTACAATCTTTTCTTCCCGGGAAAGTGACAAAGACGTTTTCTTTATTCCAAGAACTGTATGTCAAGATGCAAATTAAGAAATGCACGTTACTCTATTTAAAATATCTTATATTCTACCAAATGGCATCTTGTTTTCCACGACTAATATAAAAACGACCAAGATAAGGAAAGTTCTGCATATGGTTATTAGAGAAAGAGAATTGGCGAAGTTAATTTTAGACCGTGGAAGAACATTGTGTTTCAGATTCTTCAGTGGTTAATTTGCTAAATTGATTCAATAGGCCTTGGCAATCGGTGCTTGACTTTCTTTCGCGTGTGACCTCTCGAGGATGCCGATCCAATTCGCGTGCGCGACGGACGTGATGCAGCGAAGGAAGACCCGTGAATCGCGTTCGGGAGCCGATGTCGCCCGACAGGAAGTGCGGGCAGCCGGGGCGAGGGAGAGGCAGAGGCCAGCTGTCGCTTCCTATCGCCCGTGCCTCGCCCAGCGCGTGCTGCTTCGGGATGACTTGCGCGTGCCTTATCGCCCGTGGGCCGAGGGCCGTGGGAGCGAGGGACGCCACACCGCCCGCGCCTTCTGTCTGCTCTCCGCCGCCGCCGCCGCCGCCGCCGCCATCGCCGCCGCCTCTCACTCACACTGGGCCCGAACGACCTACATTCAGACCCTAATTTTTCCACCGATTCATTATTTAGCGTTTCCAGCCCCTTCAACCAGCTGTGGTCAAAAGTCCCGTTAATGTTCTTAATGTTATATCCCGGGAGGTAGTGGTGTATCGTGCTCATTGAAACGTGAGAACCGGTGCTGACCTACACGACTTACGGGCTATGATTTCGGTTAATTGATTGATTAATTTGTGATTTCGGGCGCTTCCACTGCTAATGCTATTAGTCAATGGCATGCATGCTTATTGTTGGAGGGGGAGGAGGTAGTGGTGGTGATCTTCCCCTCCTGGATGACGAGATTCGATGTAGGCCTGCCCCTCGGCTTGCAGAGTTTTCCCCAACCAGGTTTCTCCCAACACCGGAGCATCGCCCTGGCTGCAAGCTCTAAGCTCCTGACTGCTCTCCCGGCACGAGTGGTAGTGTAGTGTATGAAGTGTGTGTGGGGGGTGATAATAGGCTAAGGAAGAGGAAGGAAAGATGTCGCACGGTGCGTGGCACATTTGTTAGGGTACTGCTCCGGCATTTACCTGGAGTTTATCGCAAAACCACGGAAAACTACCGATCGGGCAGTGGCCGCTATGTCGAAAAACCTTCTGCTACCATCGGGACTGGAGCCCTACGACATAGACACGGTAGTGTGATCAATTGATGCCCTGAGCCACCTAGGTTTCGAGATATGTAATAAATAATAGATAGTGTGATTAAGTCTTCGCGTTCTTGAGCTGTTTTTCAGCTGCAGTTATTAGAGACGTATGGAATGATGATAAGAATAAGGAACAAACAGATTATAAAGGAGGAGATAAAACAATTAGTGAATGAAAATTCGTAAACTCTCTAACGGGAATAAAACATTGCATTTCCTTTCGGGGGTAACAGGAAATATTGAAAATTTCCCCAGCTTGTAGAAGTTACTAATAATGAGGGATGACAATGAAAAGTAAATAAAAACATTTAAATCAATGAAAAAGTTTATATTATTATTATTATTATTATTATTATTACTATTATTATTATTACCATCATTATCATTAAGACCTAGCGCGAGATTCTAAGGTTCGACCCTTGGTGATTTAGTAACACAGACATTCATTTCGTTTTGGCAGCGGGGTCTTCATTGTGTGTCATTTTTTGTTGGTTTACACACTTAATTACTGTACCAATCGTGACCAGAGCTTGTCCCAACTGGGGCTGTGGCCCGTTAGGGATACGAAGAGGGAAAAGCCGACGTGTAGGACGCTCTGATGTTTCAGCAGAGAAAGGACATCGCCTTGTCCCAGGACACCACCCTCGAAAGAGTAACGACTTGAGAAGATGACATATAAGAATCAATCTTCACACACGAAGTAATGTTTCCCATTGCCGATCTGGATAGCCGAGGTCCCTAAGACAGAAGAGCTGTAACTACATGAAGGGTCGGGGGTTTGAATTCTGAGGTATGGATGTTTGTGTTTCCTTATACCGTTACCTCTAATGTTACTAGGGAGTTTTTGCACCCCCGAGTAAGGTGGCGACATAATGCACTAACAGTCAGATGCCTGACCTTGAAGTTATAACGTTTACCTTGGGCCTAACGTAGTCCTTATACCATTATAAATAGTGCACGCCTGTAGGAATCTCTGCGGACATCTTACAAACGGCAAAGTGGCCGCTTAACAAAAGAAAAATGCAACCTTTTCTAAGTCTGATAAACCGATTCTCATATGTGAGGCAGTTACAATTATTCATTTTACAAATTCCACATTGCTGACAAGAATTAAGAGAATATGTTAAAAAAAGTGGCGGGTAAGAAATTCTCGAAAAAGTAGTTGAAATCATATCTTCGGATTATGTAATATTTATGCTCAGAACAAAAGTTTTCAAGATATACCCTTCATTGTAGAGAAAAGCCAATTCCAGACTGCATACTCTTCGCGGAGCCCCACAAAATCTAACCCTCCGTTCACAATGTAGATTTGTTATACTCGTGACTCGTATCAAAATGTCTCACCTCTAGCCTACACTTTTTGATACATAATGCGGCTTTTTTGATAAATGCTTCTTTTGTTAAAAAGCGTAATGCAATGTGGCTATTGCCAAAAATGTTTTACGTTGTTCCTTATGACCCCATAAAGTAGTTAGTCACTTGATCAAAAGAGTTTAAGGATGTCTTCTTACTTCTGATGTTAAAACTCCCTACTGGCAGTAGTCAATTACTTTAATAGTTCAAAAGCGACCTTAAAATTATTTTTTTGTATTCCAGCATTATAAAAGCACCTTTTCTGTTGCACGAAATCGTTCATAGTCGGGCATATTACGGCACAAATAATGACGTATTAGCTCTTATGTCACGAATGTTTGCGTCATCACACATTCAGCCAATCGTAGCGAGAGAATGGGGAGGAGGTAGAGTTAAACGGAACAGCCGACCACCGTTTACTCGCTCGATGACAAATACCCGACTCGTTACAGAGAAGTTGTTTCGCGAAATTAAGTTTGATTCTCCTATAAATGTATAATGCTGTTATACAAATAAAGATAGTATGCAATTCGTTTATAATGTTGCTTTATTACATTCGTACAAATTTGAAAACTCGCTCATAAAGTAGCTCGTTTTCAAAACATGTTCTCCTGCAATAAAGCTTAACATTATAAACTAATTTCATAAACTACTATTAAAAGAAATGTTTCGAGGTGTGACAATGGAAACGCTTGTGTAGGAATTGGGGGGAGGGGTGAATGGTTTGCGCGTCTTCGTCGTCATTTCGGCCCACTGTGTGGCGCGGCGCGGTGCGCTGCGCTGCGGTGCGGTGCGGGGAGGCGCCTGGCCCGCGGGCGCGGCCGAGTCCGCTCCTCCCCCTCCCCCTCCTCTTCCTCCACGAAGGAGCTGCGTGGGACGGCCTTGAATGTTTTTGTCCGGCCGCGCGGCATTCTCGACCGCCGCCAAGGCCCCCTGCGAGCTTTCGGACGCGATCGTACCGGCATGACGTCATCGCGTGCGGTAATCAGGTGTTCGCCTAGTTCTCGCGCATAATTTCCCCGAAGAATCTGAGACGTTGGACACTGGAGTAGGCTCGTTTCCTCCTTCGGACGCCCGCTTCCCATTCATGGTTTTTGTGGCCCTGGGCCCTCAAAATGTCCTGTTTGTCGGTTCGTTTACGGAACTTAGCGCGAGTGGGTGAGGAAAATTCTCCTCTGTGCAGCGGTAGGTTGCACCCAAATATGAATGGGGATAGCGTGTGGGCGTGCAGGTATGTTGTGTTGGTCCTCAGGGAGTTTCACGTGTGCACCATTCATTACGATGTAAGTGTAGTGTGACCATAAGAGTTCGACGACTTGGTCGTGAACGGTAGTTAGTGCCCAAGTGTGAAGTCCGCGCCATCCTGTAGAACAGGGTGTGTGTGTACGTGCGTGGGTGAGTTATGGAGAGGGAAGGAGGGAAAGAGAAACGGAAGAGAGAATGAATGAAAAAGAGAGAGAATTGTGAAGAATGACGTTTCTGAGGAGAGCTCGTCTGTGTGTACAAATCGAACAAAAAAAATGTGAATGTGATCAAGTATTATAGATGGAAAAATTATAAGTTTGTGAAATTTAGAATTATGGAGTTTCGTTTAAATAGAACGAAGTTGAGAACAGAGGGCGAATTGACTTGGGAAGCGGATGTTCCCCACTGCATAGTTTGATGTCCGTGATGGAATCGTACTAATTTGTACTATGCCTAATACACACAAGTAATCCTGTCAGTGTGTATCGTTTCTGAATTTGTCTAAAAGGTACAAATCATCGAAAATCTTCCAAAATCATTCTTACGAATTATTTTGACTCCTGCATTAGGCAATGTGTTTCCCCTGTTAGTTCGTGGAATAGTGGATTTTGAAGGAATTTTGAATATCTGTCTCTCAGGCGTAGGTGGCTAAGAGCATAAGTTGATGTCACTGCAGTGCCTCTGAACGTCAGGTTTATGGGATTACAGTCTCGAAGTTGGCAGGATTTTCGACACTAGCTTGTCAGCCAAGTCGAATTCGCTGACTGGAGGAAAAACGGTCCGCTACTCTGATCGGTAGTTTTCCGTGGTTTCTCCGATCAACAGCAGCCGAATGCCGGAGCAGTAAGCCTATCAAAAGGGTCACGGCCCACGCGCTATCTTTTCTTCCTCTTCCGTGTCCCACCATCACCCCTTCAGGTACACGCAATTCCATGATCTACACTAGCACACATGACGGGAAACTAGTTGGGAGCTTAGACTCTAGACCTCAGAGCTTGTTCCACTTACGACGATGCCCCGCTGGTGGGAGATGTGACTTGGGAAAACTTCAAACGCGTCGTATAGGCCAGTGCCGAATCTCGCCCTCCAGCGATGGAAGATCACCACCTCCCACTATTAAAAAACATCAACCACACTTTCGGGAATATCTCAGCCGTTGTCGCGCCCGGAAATATCAATCAATCAATCACTTGAATGTCCCATCTCGACAAAATAGCCTATTCGTACTCTGGCTGGAGATGAGAGTAACAACGCGCATTAGAAATGCTCACGGACCTAATAGCACGTGCGTGTGCGCGTGTGTGAGCGTGCCTGCCTCCAGACGCGGCGAATCAGAGCGTACTGTTGCGCGGCTGCCCTCGTGCGTGCGTCTGCCTTGCTCGCTCTGACCTTGCTCTGGATCCAAGCAGACGGGCGGGCTCGGCGGGACGCGGGGAGACGTGTTCAAAGCCCGTAATATTTCTAAGTGTATTACGCCCGTCTATTATCTGCATCGCATCACAGGGCGCTCGTAAATCATAAACCTTACGAGCGTCTTCGCGTCGTGAGCTCCGTCGACCTGAACGAGGGGAGGGGGCAGGGAGACGAGCGACTGGGAGCAAGTACCTCGTTCTCGTGTAACAGGAAAGGTGGAGTAGGTAGAGCTCATGCTGTCCGGAGAGGGTTCGAAACTTGCCAACCTTTCTAAAAACAAGAAATAGGCCTTATGAAATAGGTGTAATAAAAGTATTCATAATACAATTATTTCATAATATTTTATAATATTAGTTGTATATTCCGCATGTTTATATTGCATACATGTAATATATAATGTAATATATATTACATATATTCATATATATTATTATCATGCCAACATTTGTATTAATTTGCTATTGAATGACGGATATCTGTTATTTTTTTTCCCAACAAGGATCTTCTAGATGAGCCCTGTTGTTTGTGTGTGGCGATCGTGATGAATACCCCATCACCATACCTAGATTACTTGGCCTGCCTGAGATTTTTTTTCGTCACACAGCTACCTGTATAAAAATTTAGACGACTTGATTTGGAAAGCTGCAGCTTCATTTTTGCCCGAGTCGAACTCCGAACCACCTCACAGAAAGCTAGCACGGCGTCAATGAGCGACCTGAGGGGCTTAATTATTAATTCAATGAATTATGAATAGATGAAAGGAGGTATGTGTTAAGTCTGAATTTGAAATAGAAAATGGGTAGTATATTAATAATGGGTGTAATATGTAGTCGTCATTAGACTGGTTTCCATCCAATTATTGCTGCTTTTATGACGTTTATGATGATGGTGTTGCAATACTTAAGTGTAATTGAGCGTTTAGAGGCAACGTAGCTTAAGTCTTTTCGTTCTTTTTCCAGACAGTTGATTTGCCATTGCTTTGCTTCGGTTTCCTTTGTACTCGATGGTGAAGGCATGAGAAGTTACACTAGATGAATGATAATTGCTTATGGAGGGATTATTCAATGGAACGTGTAATGGTAACCAAATCACGCCGTAACAACGCCACCAAACAGTATTTCATTCATTTATTAAGAGAAACTCAAAACCGCAACCGCCGCTGTGCTGCTCCGACATACCTTATTGAGCTGCAGAGCTGACTGAAGTTGTGCTGCTATAGATAGTCATAAACACCGATTGTATAAAGGCGGCTCCACACATTCGGCATTCGCCGAGAAGTGAGCTACTGCTCGCCCGATCACGAACGGCGAATGTTCGCTCCCTTTTGATGTGTCCTAAAACCAGACACGCGGAAGGTAGGTCGAATACCGAATGTTCGGCGCTCGGCGAATCGCAAGCAACTCGTCCCCACAACTCGAGATTCGGCGAGCGGTTGCTCGGGATTCGCTGAATGCCGCATGTGTGGGGCCGGCTTAAAGATTTGCCATTTTCTTATTGTTGTTTTTCTTTGTCCCCTCTAAAGAAACCCTGTCGAGAAGGGGAATTTATTTCCTTTAAATTATTGACAATAACCTGCTGCCTTGCGGCTTAAGTAGCAAGAGGAGGGGCTTTTTCTTTCAGCTTAATACTAGTCCTAAAGTTAACTTACTTGCACTTCGGCATTACTAACTTACACTAAGATCGGTTTTGTGAATACTATAGTTCTAAAGAGTTTTTTTTTAATTCACGGTCGAGATATTTTTTTCTTCTTTTTCACTACATTCCCACATCATTCATGTTATTGTTGCAAATTGTAGAATCGTGTCGAACCACTCCCTCCCTCTGTCCACGTTCGGAGACCAAGCCTCGCTCCTCCACTTACGTACTAGTACGTCACACAACGCAAGGTTTTTGGCCGCGGGAAGGTCGCTTCACGTCGGCTTTGTTCCGCGGCGCCGCGCGCCCCTCTCGGCTCTCGTGCGAGGCGGAGGCGGAGGCGGAGGCGGAGGCGGATGCGGAGGCGGAGGCGGAGGCGGAGGCGGAGGCGGCGGTGGAGGTGGAGGAGGAGGCGGCGGCGCCGGCAGCGGCGGCGGTGGAGGCGGAGGCAGCGGCGGAGGAGGAGGAGGAGGAGGCGGCGGAGGAGGCGGAGGCGGCGGAGGCGAGGCTTCCGCTAGCGTTCCGCCAGCGCGCACCGCCCTCTCCCTCCGCTTCCGGTTGCGGCGGCAGAAGCCAGCGCCAGCGCACCCACACGGGGCCAAGTGCGGAAGCGGTGCAGGCGCTGTGGCGGGAAGGCGGCGCGGTCGCAGTGCAGCCGATTTCCGACGAAATTTAGGTCTGCCGATCTCGGACGTATTTGACCGAAATGCCGGATTCGTTCAAACACGTGATAGTCGTATTGAACCCGGATGACCTCTTCCGGGAAACATCACCAGTCAGACGAAGATCGGTTTCGTTTACTGCTGTCTGTTCCATTCGCACGAAATCAGCGGAGAGCCAAGGCCATCTGTAACACCAAGACCATCTGCAATATACGAAGCATATTTATCGCATGAGCGTATTTACATGAGCATGAACATGAACGTATTTATCGCATACGTTTTAAAAAAAAATGATATGCGGAATTGTGGAAATTTTCAGACGATTTCTGGTTTGTTTGTTTTTTGTTTTTTTTCCTATTTTTTTATTTTTCGGATGAAGTAAGTCTGATGGCATGAACAGGCAACACCACCTAGATGTGTAAGTGGTGTTGGGCGGAAGTGGGGAGGAGCAAGAAGATTCCTGACTCTCCAGAAATATTCGTGTTATCGTGAAAATTTATTTTGAAAATAAAAATTGCACTTACAACTGATGTAAAAAGCACTCAAAACCGGGATTAATTGGATGATTCGATTTGCAGCGACTTTAGAAATTGAGATTACAACAGAGGGATGGGTTCTTTCACCTTTGTCTCTAGAACAGGGATATGATAAAGGATATACAGGTTTCAACAGAACCATCTGGAACGAAACGGTGGAGTTCGCGTATGGAACAGTGACAATGCAATAAAGATAGTGGGTGATTATGACTTAATAACGACAGTAAGGTCAGAGGCAATGAGAATGATCACGAAGCAAACGATAGTGTTGAGGCAGTCAATGGAAAGAGAAGATAGTAATTTTGAAAAGATATTGATGTTACAGGAGGACTTTGTTGGGGCAAGAGCAACAAAACGCTAACAAGAACTTCATTGAAAAATAGTTCATGATTGTGTAAAAAGCGACAGACTGCAATGGGTTCGTGCGAAAGGAGAAACCATCTTCTAAAGGTCCGTTAGGAATACGAAGAATTGTTTGATTTATTAACTAGTTGAATCATTAATTCATACATTGATTGATTCATTCATTCGTTTATTGAAGTCCATTGGCCCTTTAACTAGTAAGGTTATTGAGGGTTACATCTGATGACCTAATGAATAGTTCGTAGTGATAATTGATCAGATAAGTGCTGGGGAAGTACTCGTAGAAGAATGGAAGGAATTGATGAACTGCGAGAAAAACCTACCGCTAACTCGCGTTGCCACCAAGAATCCCCCAAGAATTGGCCGGAGATCGAATCCAGGCCCTATGGTGGAAGGCGTATGCTCTAGCCATTACGTGTCGATCCCTCTACCTTGACGCTTTACGAGTCCTGCGAGTAGAATGCCGATAAGCGATGTCGTCATGAAGAGTGATGAGCATCCATTGAAAGCGCGGGCACGTGGCGTT
>BOPP01000058.1:3513780-3545254 GCA_017312745.1 Gryllus bimaculatus | reverse complement strand
GTTCTCATATTCACTCTAGTGATATTCTAACAACTTTCAGTTTTGAACTTAAAAACTCACTGTTTCCGCTTACCAGCTGTATCTCATGCTTGCGCAGCTGGTGAAGTAACGGACCACTGCTTTCGATATGATAACAGATTTGAAACCGCATCAACAAACGTCATAATGATAACAAATGGCTGCAGATAAGCATTCAACCTTTTTATTAGGTATCAACAATGTATTTTATTCTTTAAAATAGGTCTACTAAGACAAGTTAAAAACGCTTACTAGGTTCACTGTCACGAAATTTTGGTGTGTAGAGAGCTTTTTTAGTTTTCTGAACCAAAAACTTATTGTCGATATACATATACACTTACACAAGATCATTCAAGTGAACACAAAACACTAGCAGTTCCTAGATTAATAACTCCTAATTAGGCTCTTCCACAGCAATATAAAATTTAATGCCAGTTTTATAAGTATACTCATAGGATCTCTTCATTCGAGGATCCAAAATTTCAGGGGTAGGGAGACACTTCTTATGTAGCAGAAGACAAGTTCTGTATCATTTTTTCTCCCCAGAAATTCTCATCCGCGCTGGTGATAGTGGAATTTCATGGGATGCATGTCCTGTTAGGGTACATGACACGACGTCGTGAATGAGCAAACTTCGTTTCCCTCCGAGTTAAAAGCCTGGCCCCTGGAATTTGGATAATATTAATGGCTTCTTTTTTTCAATTCAATGACTTTTTGTCAACGCAAGACATTTTTTATGTTATTGCATGCCTCCTTGTATTGACATGTTTTTTGCTTTGATTGGGAACATTTTATTCTATATGTGAAAATCTTCTCCGACCAAAACCGTCAGCGAAGCTACCAAGAAAACCCATGAAATAGGTGTACAAAGAGACCGGCATTTTGTCAACAATTGACCTGTTTTGTCTGAAAAAATCAACAATAGCGCGTGATTCATTTCCTCGCTTCCGTACATCAGTGGCACTAGATCACTCGGAACTCAGCCGATCAGAGTTTTATTGCGTCAGGAGCCCACTTATTTAGACTGCCTCTACAAACATATCCGAAATTGACGCGTGAGCCTGGTCTTCTCTTCCATGTGCCAACTCTTCAGATTCTGCTTTGCCCTTCCTTGTTGCTATTCAAGCTCCACTATTTCCTCTTTATTAAGTGACAGTTGCAAATCTTCTGCTCTTCATGTTTTCAGTCCGCTATCCGTCCAATGTCCACCTTGCATACACATACACCGTAGTCAGACTAAAACCTTTCTGGCTATCTTTATGATACGCTCCCCCAGATCTTACTTTTCCTACCATCTTTCCTCTTAGCCGGTGCCTGAAGAGCGATCATTCTGCAAGCTGCTCTTCGTTTCTCCTTCTTCCGCCTGTTTGCTTTTACAATAGAAGCAGGACTTTCATTACGACATAGCATTTCATTGTCTCATATGCCAATTACGATTTCAACTGAAAGTCTAAACCGCAGGTTTTGTTCTGTGGTAAAAAAGAACCACGTTTGCCTCTGCTTAATTTGTTTTTCCCCCAGTAAATTTTACACTTAAAGACATGTAATATTCTGCAGCGTTGCTAGTGCTGTTGGTGATAAGTTGATGACTTTTCAAAACAACTGCTGAGTAGAAATGCGTGCCTTGTCGCAGATTTCCTCTCTCTTTGCAGGTCGATAGACTCCCCGATTTTGGAGCAAAAATATGGCTGCCAGAATCTGTGAATGCCAAAAAGTTGTGCAAAAGAGCTTGTGCGTATACTCCGCCTAATTTTTCCGTATTGTGACAACGAAGATCTTTAGAGTAAGGTGCGAATGAAACGGAATAACTTAGAAGTAAAATATATCTAAAATAGGATTGAGAAGATGGACTAATGGTGATATTTACAGAATTAGTCAATTGTTTAAAAGACCACTCCAAATAGCGAATCGCAATTTGAGTTAATGTCTCAAACAATTTTAATATGGTATTCAAAGGAAAGACGAAATATTTGTGAAAAAGATAGTTATGTACTGCTATTACAGACCGTTTACGTCGGTCTGTAATAGCCAGTATAGCATCTCTAGTTTTAGATCTGTGGAAAAGTAGATTGAGATGCAAAGTGACGAAAGCACTAAACCGACTGTCATGGCTCACGTATCCCGCAAGTCCGCCTGCTCCGCCTGGGCGGCCAGCACGCCGCCTGGCCTGCCTAGGTCGTGCCCCGCGCGACAGAGGGCCCACAACAATCGGGTGGTGACGCCAACGGTGAAGAAGGGAAGGGACGCCAATGTGTTTTCGTAAATTTCACTTTACGACCTCCTATTCGTACGATTGCATGATTGTCACGGCGCGTTGGATTCAGAAGCATTTCGCCATCGCGCTAAAGCCCACATTTTTTACAATTGTCTCGAAGTGATAAGAACTAATTTCAAATTCGAGAATTTTGCTAATTTTTGAAAAAAAGGCTTCGGAGGCGTTAAATTCTATTGTTTTAAAAAGGCGCTCACATGCCGTTACAGATCGAAATCGCGACCATTGGTTCAGACTTATCGCGTAAAGTAAAATTCCTCTGTGATAGTGCTGCGACTTATTGAATTTTCCTACAAGTATTTCGGCTGCATTTAGCCTTAAGGGCACGTCATGTCGTAGTTTCAAAACACTTAAAGATATTTTCCACTCCCCCTTTCATGTCCTCTGTATCGTGCTTCTACTCGATTGTTTTTATGACACATTGATCTTACTTCATTGAGCATACAGCTGACTGAAGACTCGTCATTGCAATGTCACCCATAAAATAGTTCTCAAAACTAATTGGAGATCATTTAATTAATGCGTACAAAGTTAAGATTGTTAAATCGCAGGTACTATCACACGTTGAGATTCCACAACTTGGTGTCTGATCCATTTTGAAATTATTTATTTTATTTATTTATTTATTTTATTTAATTTATATTATTTATTTATTTATTTATTTATTTTTATTATTTATTTATTTATTTATTATTTATTTATTTATTTATTTTATTTATTTATTATTTATTTATTTATTTATTATTTATTCTATTATTTATTTATTTATATTATTTATTTATTTATTTATTTATTTATTTATTATTTATTATTTATTATTTATTTATTTATTTTATTTATTTATTTTTATTTATTTATTTTCTAATTAATAAGTACACTCCCGATTATGTCTGAACTACTGACGAGCGGTGAACAGTGGGATGAACTTACCGCAGAGAAAAGGCCACACGCGTGCGCCTGCAGTGTGTGTCTTGCCAGTGATGACGTTGCTTCTTCCAATAACCCAGACGCAAGCGGGAAGCGCCTCCGCCATTACGCCGAGAGCGCGTTTCCGCAATAGCGCTATCGCCACCTCCTGGGCTGATAGCGCTGCAGAACACCCCTCCACCCCCACCGCTACACGCCTTCCCACGCCTGCCTTCGCACTCCCTCGCCTTCCTTCACATTCCCTTGCGTTGAACGCCCTCCTTTTTGAATTCCCGCACAGCCTTCACGTTCCCTCACGTTCTGCACCTTCCTTTATATTCCTTTACCTTTCAACCCCTTCCTTCACATTCCTCCTTTCCTTTATATTACCATTACCTTCCCTCATCTTGCTGTACATTCCTCACTTCCCCAACTCCTTCACAGTCCACCACTTTCCCGCCTTCCATTTTACATTCCCCCACCATCGCACACTTCCCTTCACGATTTCTCAGCTGCCCACATTTTCCTTCACATTCCCTCACTCTCTCGCTTCCTCATTTACATTCCTTACCATCCACACTTCCCTTCACGTTCCATCACTTTCTCGTTTCCTCATTTGCTTTCTCTTACCATCCCACAGTTTCCTTTACTTCCCTCACCTTTCCCACAACTTCTTTCACCTTCCCACAACTTCCTTCACCTCCCACAACTTCCTTTCACCTACCAACTTCCTCCACCTTCACAATTCCTTCACCTTCCCACAACTTCCTTCAACCTTCCCACAACTTCCTTCACCTTCCCACAAACTTCCTTCACCTTCCACAACTTCCTTCACTTCCACAACTTCCTCACCTCCACAACTTCCTTCACCTTCCCACAACTCCTTCACCTTCCCACACTTCCTTCACCTTCCCACAACTTCCTTCGCCTTCCCACAACTTCCTTCGCCTTTCCACAACTTCTTCGCCTTTCCACAACTTCCTTCGCCTTCCACAACTCCTTCGCTTTCCACAACTTCCTTCGCCTTTCCACACTTCTTCGCCTTTCCACAACTTCCTTCGCCTCCACAACTCCTTCGCCTTTCCCAACAACTTCCTTCCCTTATCCACAACTTTCTTCGCCTTTCCACAACTTCTTCGCCTTTCCACAACTTCCTTCGCCTTTCCACAACTGTCCTCGCCCTTTCCCACAAACTTCCTTCGCCTTCCACAACTTCCTCGCCTTCCACAACTTCCTTCGCCTTCCCACAACTTCCTTCGCCTTCCACAACTTCCTTCGCCTTCCCACAACTCCTTCGCCTTCCCACACACTTCCTTCATATTTCCTCGCCTTCTCGCACCGTCCATCCTACAACAACACGCTGCGTATTTTTCTGATGCGCAGCTGCTGGCTCCACTGGCCGCGAGGGCAGCGGCGTGAGGAAACTGCCGCGTGACCGAACGCGCTAGCGGCCTCCTACTTGTTCCCCGTCCGTTTTGCTTTAATTGGTGACGTTAGAAATTGAGCGGTCCTCGCTCAGATACGCCTCCCCTCCAACCTCGAGCAATACGCATCATTCCAGAGTCCAGCTACACACTTGGACTGTCCGTGACAAAACATAGTCAGTATACCCGGTATATAGCTTTGTGTGATTTCTCCTATCAACACCAGGTGAATGACGGTGTAGTACCCTAACAAACGGCCTACGGTCCACGCGCGACCATTCCTTCGTCTTCCTTGTCGTATCCTCAGACTTTAATTACACACACTTGTGTGCTCTACACTAATACTAGTGCCGGGAGACCAGTTGGGAGATTAGTGCTTGTCCTGGCTGGGACGGTGTCCGCCGATGGGAGATCTGGTTGAGGAAAACCTCACACGTGGATGTGTTAGTCAGCGCCTGAACTCACAATCCCGCTGAGGAAAGATATCAGCCACCGATCGAGAAGAAACATGCATTGTTCCTACAGAATTAATGACCTTAGTACTTGACGCAACCGAAATCGCTAATCAGTCAATACATGTAAATGTCAAATATAACGACACTAGGATTTTCCTCCAGCTTATAACGCAAAATCGATAAATCACTGTGGGAGCAATGACACTCTGGAGGAGATATACGGAGGGGGAAAATCTCCGCTAGTCGATGTCTTGGTCAACACAGTATCTCACGTTCTAACGGGACAGGAACTGCGCCATCTCTCAAGATACGGCATCATCCTCATCATAAGTACATATCTTGGGCACTACATTGAGAGCCCCATAGTATGGCACTTAAGGGACCAAAGTGGTTCACGCGCTAAATACTCATTCACTTACTCGTTTGCTTATTCACTTACTCGTTTGCTCATTCACGTGCTCGCTCACTCATTCACTTATTCACGTGCTCGCTCGCTCATTCACTTATTCACGTCCTCGCTCGCTCATTCACTTATTCTCGTGCTCGCTCGCTCATTCACTTATTCACGTGCTCGCTCGCTCGCTCATTTGCCTTGGCACCCGGAGAGCGAACGGTTGCGCGCGTGTGTTGATGTCGATGGCGCAGCGGAGGCGGAAGCGCGGCGCGAAGAGTGGGGAGTGGCTGAGCGAGACGGCGCGGGCGGACGTAACGGGGGCCGCGGCCGGCGACTTCAGCGCAGAGCAGCGGAGCAGAGAGCGGGGAAGGCAGCCACGGGCCAAAGAGAGCGGAGCGGGCGCGGCTCGCATGCAGATTGCCCGGAAGGACGTGCGCTCAAGGGCTGGCTGGCGTCTGCCTAGCGGCGGCGAAGTGTCGTCGACTCTTTAGCATCCCGAACGAGCAACAAGATGTTTGAAGCTCGTGACCACACTCTTCATGACTGGTTATGCACCTTTTACTCGAAGAACCTCTGGATTTAGGTCTCTTTTTCAAATGCTTTGTCGAAATATCGAACCTTTCGTGCTGTTCTACGTAACAAATTAAATATAACTGTCATAACAATACGTTTTTTAGAAAACACACAGAAATGTTATATAATATCAAATATGTTCTACTTGTATGTAGTCATACTAATACGATTCCAATTATGTAAAAAAACAAATATCTTCGCAATAAACTTCGTTTTCTGCAGGATAACAAATCCAATGAAACGTATTTAACGAAATCATCTAAACATAAACCTTAGTATTTGAAATGACAACTACACAAGTGCTTCAAAAGTTGTTAGATTAGCACAAAGAAACATTTTTTAAATTCTTCATTTTTTGTGTTAAATTGTTTATACTAAAGACGTTTGTAATTTTTATATAGAGGAAGGAGTTTTTGTCGTCTTGTCAAATGATGGATTGTAGTCCTTCTCTATAATGTCTCCATGCAGGAAAAGGGGGGAAATTATTCGCAGCGTTCTTAAATTAGTCGATGATATTATTATTATTATTATTATTATTATTATTATTATTATTATTATTTATTATTGATTATTGTGATTAAAAATGTTTCAAAGTATTGATTGCCTCAGCCGGGAATCGAACACGAATCTTGAAATATACGCCCAGTAGAGTAACGAAATGAGCCCGCCCGCAAAACTTTTTATCCGGACCCTCTTTATAGAAGTGTACAGCAAACACAAGTAGTGTTAGCGTCTTAAATAATAAAAATAGTCTTTAACAAATTAATATTTTTGTCAGTCTATGATTACTACATAAGCAATCGATATTACTAACAGATTATATTGAATTAGAAACTGGGTTACATAAGCTACTGAAGAAAGTAAAACATTTGTTCTGGAAAATGCTTTTTTTAAATTTGTTATTGTTACAACTATCGCAAAGTATCAAAGAAAGTATGAATGTTTTAGTCAATATTTCTTATGATTATAAAACCTTCACCCCTCAAAATAGGCCCTGTTTTACCTGGCCCACCCGCATTCCGGGCCTTGTGGGCCTGTACTTCACTCCATACGCCACAATTTATCCTGAGCTGCCTACTGTGGGCCACTTTATACGCCTAATTGATTTTCAGCTGCCTAAAATGTCACTTCTACGAACAGACAAAGAGTTACAAGCCCCTGTGATGGATACATTTTACATTTCACCTACCATTTTTCACTGACATTTTACATTTGATCGCCATAAATATAACAATTACATAGGAATATACTGTCCATTTCGCATTTGCCAACTGTCTTTGCGGCCCCAGCTGCGTATTAGAGTTACAAATGATGTGTGAATGTTCAAAGAGCAACTGGATGTATACCCCGAGATCTGGCTGGGAGCAGACAATTCTTTGAACAGACAAAACACCATTCATTACATTACTTTTGCTACGTATTCAAGGCGTCGCAACGGAAATTGCAATTCAACTATTGGAATATTCGAAAATTCTGAAATTTTAATGAATATCCTTTTTTAACGGTGTATTATTGTTTTAAAATAATTTTTAAGAGAAAAAAACACAAAAAAATTTCGTGTTTTTTTTTAAATACACCACCAAATTTAAAGACCCGTATCAAATTTGTAGGGAGTTTAAGTCAAGTTAAGTCGGATCCATCACAGAATATTAATTTTGAAGAAAATCCTGCATGCAGTATACACGTTAGTGTTCTTGACATTGAACTCTTGTCGTATTTTATTATAGATAATGATTTCTTTGAACCCTGTTGTCGGAATATTATTAAATTACCCATATCCTACATGGTGTTTATAGCAAATGAAAAATGTTTTTAATCAAGTAACATTTGCTATAGTTGTGGTTGAACAAACTGAAACAAATATAAGTTGTAAAACCTTCTTTCGAAGACTTTAAAAAGAGACACATGCTGTTTAATTTTAGCTGCTATAGCTGTTCTGAGAATTCAATTCATTGCATACTAGACCTGCGCTGGACATTCCAATTGAAGAACAACTTCCTCAAACTTCTTGAAACTTTCTCAAAGCGTCATTATGATTCGTTAAACAAGCTATCGTGTTACAGCGTGTTGCTCAAATTCACACTGCAGTTACTAGGAAGGATATCAAGTGTCACTTCCCTATACATTTCTCGGAAATGTAATTCATGAGTGAAGTTTCTTTACTTATTTCCGCACATCTTGGCAGATCTAGAATTGGAGGGAAAGTTGTTTTTTTTCTGTTCGATTCTAATTACCTCTAAGTTCTTCTAAGGAATGTTCTTTATATTCTAGTTGTCTACTAAAAATGTTTAGAATAAACATTTGTTATGCAATATATGGCAGAAGACACAAACTCAGAGATAGAAGATGTATGCCATATGACACATTTTTCTGGAACTGAAAAATCAATAAATCCAATAACGAATAATAAAAAAGTTCAATAAAAACCTAGTTGGTTATCGACAGTTAAATGAATGTTGCCTGTGTCAGTACCGGGTCTGGTTGTTCTGGAAACTTTAGTAATTTCAATTTTATCTGTCATTCAATAAACGAAAATCAGTTTAACTCATGAAGAAATAAAAAAATAAAAGGAATAATTTACCATTATAAGAAGGCCCATGCTTCGGAACATTGCATTACTTGCTCTGCTTAGATTACATTTCATCGAATACCGTTGATGTATCATTAACAATAAATGAGCGCCGAACATTTTTTAAACTTCTGGGAAAATCTAGATTATAAGGATATATTAGAGTAGTTTCTTGTTCTTCGCATCACGACATTGATAATCATAATATTCATCTCGTTTTCATTATGCCAATGATAATATATTGCCTCTGTGGCATTTTAATACAAATGGGAACACTAAAGTAATAACGAATTTGGGCGAGATGTAGTTCATTGTCAGACACCTTACATATTTTTCCGTTGTATTGTACGTTCCATTGTATTGTATTGTATTGTATTGTGTTATGTACCGATGCGAAGCTAGTGGTGCTACAAAATTTTTCAGACTTTCTCGTTCGTATCCTATCCTTGTGAGTCGGGGATAGCTTTTCGTTCTTGTCCCATCCCCCTCTCTATCGGCGTCTATAAGACCCATTTCGACCTCCTGAGGTACCTATCGCTCTCTGTGGGACACTTCTAAACAAGTTATTCGCGCTCTCCAAACATCAGGAAACAGCGAAGTTCTTATGTCCATCTCCATCCTATTATTAAAAACAAACCACTTTTTTTCAGCACTTTGACTCAGAGATGTTACTTCAGAGAGTTGAAACACCTCCTGCGTAATCTAGGTTTACTCCCCACTCCAGCCAATTGTTTTACTTTCGCGCTACGGAGTAGAGAGAAAGTTATGTAATTTTGCGCGGATACACAACAAATTTTTGGCAGAAAAACTCTTATTACAGGGCCCTGCTAACAAAAAAGTGGATAAATCCATTTGCTAAATTTAGGGGGAGGATTCTCTAATACGGGGTGTAGCCAGAATCTTTTTTGTGGGTCCTTGATAACGAAACGTCGAATGACGGAAAAACGTCTGTCTGTCCGTCTTTGAACAACTGTAGCTGCTAATCCGTTCCGTCAATCTTCTCCAAATTTGATATTCCTCAATCGATTTGGAATGACGTTGCGTCCCCCTATACTTTAATGGTGGGGGCTACTTTACACGAAGCCCTTGGAACATTTTCCAAATTTTCAGAAAAAAAGGGCTCCATCGTTTTTGAATTAATTTTCTTCTTGGATTGTGTGAAGGACGTTTCAGAGAATGGTGTAGGTCTCATGTTCGTTTAAAATTCTAATTTTTCAAAAATTGTAGAAGAAAAAAAAACTCGGATTCTTCCTACTGCAAAAATATTAAAGATAGGGATTATTTCCCTTCATAAAATATGTTCATTACGGATAGATTTTCAAATAAGTTAATGTATAATTTTCAGATGATTTGAGTACTTTTCGCGTAATTTTGCGAGAAAGTACGTGCTGTTTTAGTACCTATCTTTTATAGGTTGGAAACACGTTTGCGTGTTCGACTTGTGTTCAAATATTACGTATCTGATAAAAATAAAACGAGAAAGTGTGTGCTTCCATTACATCACTGGTTTTGTTTCTATGGTAGTACCTTCACTAAATGCCACTTCATTTCTTTTGCCTGCGGTAGAGACATCGTTATTCTGAGAGGGTAGATTGAGAACAATAAAGCAGATGAGACTTCTAAGTGCTTTCTCTTGGTACTAATTGTGCATCCCGTTTGGTGTTGCAGGTTGGCGCCATGGTGCCGCGGCCCTCGACGCCGTTGGTGGGGCTGGCGCTGGTGCTGCTGGTGGTGCCCCTGGCGCAGGCTGGGGCCAAGAAGTGCGGCGGACCATGTCGCTGCCTGGAACTGCCTCCTGAGGACCCAGATGAGGGATTCGGAGTGGTGCGTGCCCCAAACTCCTTTGCGAAAACCTCACGGACATATTCGGATGTAGACAACTACAAACTTTTTTTTTACCAAAAGAAATTCTCGTTGAGGGTAAAAGGAGTTTTTAAATAGTCAAACATATCCCAAGGAGTGTATTTTATTCTAAGTATCCGGTTTCCGTTAATGAAGTAAACGTTAAGATTGTAGCGCCCTCATGTCGGTTACGTTCACACATTTTCTGGGACGAGAAATGGATAAAATATATTATATGTTACACAATGGAATATACTGATTAATGTCGATGGATTAAACAAGGTTTCTTCTGTTGTTACTTTTTTCTTTCTTTTTTTTCGATGAAACATAAACTCACATTCATCCGATTGATCATTCTCTACAGTGAACTTTATCGTTTCCGCATATATCATTAAATGACAGGGTTTTTTCGGTCGGCAACAGTCTTCTATGCCACAAGAAAATCAACACTGTAAATGTTTACATTGTGAAGAGAATGCAATGGAGAATACCGTTCGAATTTCTCTTATTATGCAGAACGGGGCTTGTGGTACCGGATGTTTAAAACATTCCCGGAAGTTCGTAAAGTACCTCGCTCCTTAAGATGCAAGTCGCGTTTAGCCAGGCGCCAAGAAAATCACGTTTAGTTTATTCGATAGACGTGCACCCAACGCACAGTAGTTAAACGTGCTTTGGGTATGAACAGTTAAATCACACGTATATTAAGAATATATTTTACCACCTAGTTAATGTAATCAATCGTTTACATGTGTTTCATTAATGAATTAATTATTTCTTTCCATTTTGACAGAATCATCAGCACAAATAAACATTCGTTTAGTAATTAGATTATTTCCGTACGTTCAATGCGTAATTTTATTAAACCAGTATTTTTTTATCATTCTAATACTCAGTCGAATAAATGTGTTGTACCATCATAACGAACTTCGATATTTGAAAGTATGTACGCAAAATATCGCTTACGCTCTATTAAAACTCACATCTATACAAGACTAAAAGAAAAGATGCAAGTTTAAATACGAAATAATGCATAAAGTTCCACAAACCATATGGACCCTTGAAGATGTGTCCTGTGATACCTCGGGATCTTGCGATGTTTTACAGAAAATACGTTTTCATACACAAATACATCTGGTTACGTTGTTTAGTTCAAAACAGTAGAGAAGATTTAATTTATTAACCAAACAAATCTCTTGTATTACTGCGTGCTGCTAATATTTCTAATTTTGAATTAAATTAACGAAAGTATATTTAGATTTGAAACGGAAACAACTTCTAAGCCGATCCGGTGTCGAGATCGCTAAGTAGTAGTGCCGTAGCGATCTCGGACCGAAGGATCGCGGGTTCGAGTCCCGCCTCGGCATGTACGCTCTGAAGGCCACAATACGCTGCCGAAACGTTAGCCACCATGACATTGACGCGGCTCGTCACGGATAGCCTAGCCAACAAAAACTCCGGCGCGAAGCCTACGCAACCATGGTTGTATTGTGTTCGGCCGTTCATCCCCTGATCGATCATCATATCGTGTCATCCTGACAGGTACCATACCGTTCCAAAACAATAGTGGTCGCTAATGACCTAGAAGTTGATTCGAACTTAAATAACAAAAAAAACCTTGTATAGTTAATTTTTACATCTCAGAGCGCATTTTTAGCGTGTCAGCGATGCGGGTGCCGCACGGGAGTCGAGGGCGGAATATGTCCGCCCCGCAAAGAGAAAGTGTCGTGGCGAGTGTTACGTGATTCCGCGCGGGTGACACAACCCACTCGCACGCGCGTAACCAGATGAAGCGGAGCGCCGCGCCGCGCCGCGCCGTCGCGTGAGGGCCGCTCTCGGGAAGCCCGAGTTGACAGGCGCAGGGGGCGCATCGAGGGGTGGCAAAACTAGCGGTGCTGCGGAATGGCACACACTTTCTCGCAATAGTAGACTCGTTTCTTTGGTCTGAGCTTGCTTTTCGAACTTCTCACATACTCTTGCCAGCTGCCATCTTTCGCCACTCAAAGTACATTTTTTTCTTTCTTTTTTTTTCTTTTCTTTTTCTTTTGTCATTTTCGTAATGGTACAACCGAAACCTTACTTTATGAATAATATAGAAAAATTTAAAAAAAGCTAGGTCTGTGAAAAAAATTTCTTTGACAAAATTTCAAGCCGTTTTTATGAAAATGTCGTTAATAGACCTATTTTAAATGCGAAATTTAAAACCTTCTCGCATACATAACTTGTCAAAAAACTTTATTGAAAGTCATTTGAAGATTTACTTCCACTGACAAATGCAATTAGCATGTAAATCGCTTGAAATGTACATATTAACAGCGTGAGAGATATTAAAAAATGTGTGTATTTTTTGAAAAAAAAGAATATAGCAAAATTTATTTAATGTCAACTTAAACAGTGCAGTTAGCACTATCCGTACGAATAGTTTGCAAAAAAAGATTGAGCCGTTTGTGAGAAAATGGCGTTTGAACGTTTCTGAAAATGCGGAATTTTGAACTCGTTTACTCAGAAGAGTTTTGAGTTTTCGAGGTGTTATATCATTTAACGCACACGTTCTTGTAAATGCAAAAGTTTGACTAAATCACCGCTAATGTAAATATCAATAACGTGAGAGATAAGTGGAAAAAGTTCCATATTTGTAATTTTTGAAGAAAAAACAACAAAACACTAGAACAATATGGCGTTTATGTCATTTTAGAGTATATGTAGTACTATCCCTAACATTTGTAAGGAAAAAATTGGAGCCGTTTTCGAGAAAATCTTGTTATTAATTCTCGTTTTCCGATTATAATACTTTTTCTTCTTATGAAGCAAGTCCGAAAAGTAAAAGTGGATTTTATGATGAGAGAAAACTTCATTTTCAAATTGACATAGTAATTTGAATGCAACTTATCATGGGGGTGATCATACTTAATGTGATAAATTATTGTACATATTAAAAGAAAATGTACATTTATAGGCAAAATAAACGTGAATTAAATAAATTAAATTGTATCAATGTTAACGGGATTTCCACAGTGCAAGAGATGTTAATGTAAAAATATCTTAAATACACATTTATATTATACAAGTGAATTCGGTGTTTGACTCAGTTGTACTGACACCTGTCACTCATACCGCTATATCGACTCTGCCAATGGATCCCAGAGAAAATAACTAGCAAAAATAGAACCATAGAGAACAAAACAAGTTTCGAATATATCCTAAAGTCTCTCATACTTTCTGTCCTTACTATATTTAATCTCTGTAAATAATTACGATAAGTATTGGACTTTGTTAGTTAGTGGTTGTGTAAACAGGAGCCTCACTGAGCACGAGGAAGATGTAGAAACAACTTTCCCCCACACGGAATTTCGATATGAGCGAGCAGAATTTTGGTAAGTGCATTAAACGAATTAACGAGAATTATGAAGGCTATAATACTGCGGCTGCTCGGAGAGTTTATTTCCATTCTTCTTTCCCATTAAATGTAGTCACGTGTGCGAATATAAATGCGCTAGTACTTTCATATAATATTCGAATCTCCACTTTTTCTGTCTCATAAACTCTCGTCCCTTCGTCCGATAATCCCTGCAGTCTGGACGAACTTAAAACTTAGCAAATAGCCGAATGAGACTTATATCCCATTATTATTCTATTATTTCCAGTAACGTTTACTCAACTTTGATAACTGTCCTCGTGCCGGTTGTGGACACTAAAATTTAGAAAAAATGATTTGTATTGAATTTAAACGATCGAAAATTCAAATTTGAATTAAATGTGAGGTTTAGTTTTTCTTACACAACTCGTCTAAAATGCTTATGACTTCGGTAGTACGGGGACGCCCCCGCCTCCAACAAAACATTTAGTAAAATGAAGTAGTTTTACACGAGAACAATTTTCCATACAAACCCATTGAACTGGTGGAAATTCTTTGTATGAAGTAAAATAAATGCATTTTGTTAATAAGTGAAATGCTACTGTCTATTACAACCGCATCGTTAATAAATAATAAATACATGCTTACATTTAATTAATTAACTAATTAATTAAATCATAACCGACAACGCCCCCACATGTACGATTTTATCCAAATAACTTTCTAAACACACTAATTACTAATAAAAACAGTGTGATAATTCCAGCGAAATCGGTCGTGTAGTTTTTGCATCCGTGTGCGACAAACATACGAACATTTCCTTTTATTTACATGTAGATATATTTTATCAAATATCCTTCTCCTGGCAATAAAATCACTTCCGATATGTTGTCTGCAAAAGGCACACCCGTTGAGAGCGGATACTTTCCGCGTCCGCAGCTGATTTGCGCTGAACCTCAAGCGATTGGGAGGCACGCAGTGCGTCAGCCCCCGCGAGGCGTGCCTGCTGCCGACTGACTCACGCTCGACGCAATGTCTTCGCTTCGCGGAACCGGCCGTTACAACAAGAGCAGCGGAGCAGGCAACACGTGTCCGCCAGATACATCGCAAGATTTCAGATACTAGCGTGTCCAGGAAGTGTGCACAGGCGGTAACGGATGTAGGAACTGGCCCGTGGAGCTGAATGCCCGTTAATTGCGTGGACTAAAGTAGTTGGAAGTTGTATCGTGCTTCTGTCTTATCTAAGCATATGTCTACATAAACGGTTTTCGTATTTAATTTCTCAATTGGCAATATTTGTGAATCGGTTAGAAACGACACTTGATGGCTTCATTAAATGAAAATTAATACACAATTTATTTAGCATGTTAATATAGAGAGACTACTGTAAGAAAGGATCACTTTGTCAGCTACTGTTTGGCGTCTGCTGGCAACATAAGTGCAAATAACGTCCGTGTGCTCAATGCGTCAAAGCGTTTATTTGGAGATAGCTCACTTTTAAATGACTTCGACACTTCCTCCTGCAATGGCATCGAGCAACATGACTTTCTTTGCTTTTACGACCTGTCAAATTTGTCCCTTGGAGTATCTTGTAGATATAACATTATTTGAGAAGACTTGTAAGTGTCCTTTACAGTGTGTAATATCCCGACATGTCAAACTGTTCCCTTCATCGAGTAACTTCTGTATATAACAAGATTTGAGAAAGAACGTAATTGTTCTTCGCTTCTCCGGAATGACCATACCTGTCAAACTAGTCTCCTCTTAGAGTAACTTCTGTATATAATATGATTCGAGAAGGCACGTAATTGTTCTTCGCTCGTGTGCTCTTGACCTGTCAACTGGTCCCTCCTCAGAGAAACGTCTGTAAATATGAGGGGTATCAAACTTGCAAGGCCTTAAGAGCCACAACTAAAACCTTTAACATGGTTGCGAACCATATTTTCGTTACACGGACGATCCACACGTGACTTCCCCACATTTTTGTTCTCAGAACTCTACCCGGCTGCTCTGAAACAGGGGGAGGGGAATACAACTATGCATGATATCTACACGTGCCATGCAGAACGCAATGAAGCACATTGGGATGACTTTGTTTTTATTAGAAACAAATCCTTAAATCTAAATTAATTTTTTTTCCCCTCATTAAAAGGGGTTTACCCCACTAGGGCGCGTGCGCCAGGCTCTCACGCCCAACATACACGAAACGATGTTCCACTTTTGCTAATAACCATTCGCGGACCACTATAAATGGTACCGCGAGCCGCCAGTTTGGTAGTCCTGGAATATAACATGATTAGGTGTAATATGTAATTGAATGGGTGAAGAACAAAACGGTACAAGTTACATGTTATCATTTCTTAGAAAAACGTGTTTATTTTCGACTATATTTCAATGGCAATGTAATTTAGTGGTTTTAATAATCTATTGAAATGCCGCGGTTTTAATGGTGAAACAAATCTCCATGACTTTTTAATGATTTTGACTTAAATAAAGAGATTTCTCTGAATTTATAAAATGTAATCACATCGTTCTGGTTTTCACCCATTCTCCACTCAATTTGAAATGTCCCTCGCTTGTCAGCTGACTTAACAGTAATATTGACTTGATTAAACAGATTTCTCAGAATTTATAAAATGTCATTTATACCGTTCTCCCATTCACTGACTCCATTTAAGGTGTCCTTGGCTTGTTAGCTGACCTAAATAGAGATTTCTCAGAATTTATAAAATGTCATTTATACCGTTCCCCCATTCACTGACTCCATTTGAAGTGTTGTTCGCTTGTCAGCTGACTTAAATAAAGAGATTTCTCATAATGTATAAAATGTCACTGTTACCCATTCAATGAGTCAATTCGAAGAGTTCTTGGCTTGTCAGCTGACTTAAATTGAGAGATTTGTCAGATTTTATAAAATGTCACTTATAGCATTCAATGACTCGATTGGACGTGTCCTTGGCTTGTCAGCTGACGTAAGTAGAGATTTATCAGAATTCGTAAAATGTCACTTATACCCTTCTCCCATTGACTGACTCCATTTGAAGTGTCCTTGGCTTGTCAGCTGACCTAAATAGAGATTTATCAGAATTTATAAAATTTACCCATTCAATGATTCGATTTGATGTGTCTTTGGCTTGTCAGCTGACTTAAATAAAGAGATTTCTCATAATGTATAAAATTTCCCCGTTCAATGTGTCAAATGGAGGTGTCGTTGCGTTGCCAGCTGGTGAACTGCTCGGGCGTGCCGGCGGACGCGGGCGGCGCGGTGCCGGTGCCGAGCGACGCGTCGCTGGCGGGCGGTGTGCGCGGGGCGGCGTTCGCGCGCCTCTCCTTCGCCGGGTGCGGGGCCGAGCGCCTGCTGCACCTCGAGGCGCCCGCGGGCGTGCCGCTGCGCGCGCTCGACCTGTCGCGCAACGCGCTCGCCGCGCTGCTCGACCGCGTGCTCGACGGCGTGGCCGGCGACCTGCGCGCGCTGCGCCTCGACCGCAACGCGCTGCGCGAGCTCAACGGCGACGCGCTGCGCCCGCTGCGCGCGCTGCGCCTGCTCGACGTCGCCGACAACCAGCTGCGCGACCTCGACCTGGCCGCGCTGCCGCCCGGGCTGCTGCGCCTGCGCGCGGCCGACAACCGCATCGCAGAGCTGCGCGCGCTGCCGCTCAACAGCCCGCCGCTCGGACTGCAGGTGAGTCGCTGCCGCTCAACAGCCCGCCGCTCGAACTGCAGGTGAGGCGCTGCGCGCGCTGTTCTAATCAGCGCTAAGGATGCGTGACGGACGTTGCAACGTCCGTATCCTCCACGCCTGTACTAGGGATGCCACATCGACATCGATGTCAATGTTTTCAAAACATCAAAACGATGGTTTTATCGAAACATCGATGTTTTAAACACAGATTTATTAACATTATTTTGTGACCGATGTTGTTGTTTTTTTTCTTTTCCGATGTCAGGTTTCTCAATGAAAAATGAAGGGGTCTTAATGAAAATATCCCATCATCAAAATTCAATGAAAGTTAAAATTTGAAATAATAACTGATAGTAATACTAGTAGCCATTGTATTTCCTGTTCATATTCATGCTGCACATTGAGATATGGCCATCAAATACGCTGTTGACGTAGGGTCGGCACCTTCTTATCATACCCTTCCCATACTCGACAAATTGATAAACACCAACACTGTCATATTACATTTTATCGCCCACAATTTTAATGTTAGAGGTTACTAATCCAGTCTAGTTACTAGTTGAAAAACATCAATGGATTTTCTTCGATGTATTTTGAACATCGATATTCGCTAACATCGATGTTTTGGGATCGATGTTGCTTCACTACTCTACACGCACGCACACACATGCGTGGTCTACACTAACATACATGTCAGCACACCCATGGGGAACTTGTAGTTTCTCCCGGCGGAGTGCCCTGCTGGTAGAGACACCTGGAGGGGAAACCATCCGCAAGCCGATGTGTAGGTCGGCGCTGGACATAAAAGTTCTTGTGGTGGAAGAACACCGCCATCACACGCACTACAGTCACGGCACAAATCAATTATCAACGTAGTGGACGCTCCCGGGAACAATAAATACTCTTTCGCTTCACACATTGATGACGAATCACTGAAAGATCGACTGGCCGTTTGGGTTGTATTGTTCAATCGATAAAAAAAATTATCTGAAAAGAAATTAAAGCTTCTCTCCAGGCAAAAATGTAGCTGACAAATTAGCATTTTATTTTTAACAATACCAACCAACATTTGTTCGACTCAGAGTTCGTCGTCTGATCCAGTAACTCCGTAAATTATATTAAAAGACTGACTTTATAATATGAGAAAGATACACAAAATGCCTTACAGATCTAATTTTTTATTGCAGTGTTTGGGATGAAGAAGGGAGATGTAAATGCCGATTACTACAAGAAAAAATAAAACTAGTTGAACCTTTAACAATAGTCAAATATCGCTACAAAAATGTGGAAGTGTAACACCCGAAGATCTATTTATACGAAGGAAAGAGGTCACTGCCTTAATGCAGTAGATCTCAATACTTGTCCTTCACTTCCACTAATTAAAATAATTCACGTGTATCGCCAATTTTATTTATTGTGTGTTGGCAAATGTAGATTTTAGAGCAGGGATTTGAAATATCCCAGCCCACCCATGTAGGATTGTGGTGGACAAATAGATCGCGGGGATATTCAGTTTCCCCTGATTCTCATTTCAGCATCATTCATCATTCACCGCATCGGTTTCGCTATCAACTCAAGTTTTCATCATCTTATTGCTTCATCGTTTCTTTCACTATCTGAGGTAGATCAGAGCATCAACTGATATCACAGCACCTCTGTCCTGGAGGTCCTAGGGTTCGAATTCTAGTGTCCACCTGTTCTGATCGGTACTTTTCCATAGTTTTTCGTGTGAATTCCAGACAAATTCCGGAGCAGTACTCTAACAAACGCGCCACGGAAAGCACGCAATCATTCCTTCCTCTTTCTTATCCTATCCTCACCTCTTACACACACACACGTACCCACTGTTCATTATCCTACCAGTGGAGAACTTAGAAGATTGGAACCTGGCGAGGGGGGGTTGCTGGACTGGTGGGGAGATGAATGGGGAAAACCTCACGCTGACGTGCACGTAGGTTGGCACTGAACTCACTATTCAGCGGGAGAAGAACATGTCATTTCCCGTGATAAAATCACGCACCAACACTTGCTGGACTAAAGAGACACAGCAGACCATAGCAGTTCTGGATCCGAAAACGATTCGTTGCTGCATCGATCGTTGGATCAGTATATGTCGTTGCATGCATCGACTCGTTGGATCAAGTATCATGTCCCTCAATAGCCTTGGTAGTTGCAGGTGCTTCTTTACGCCGGTGCTTGCAGAGCTGGACCTGTCGGGCAACGCGCTGACTCGCTGGAGCGCGCGCGCTGGCGGCGCTGGCCAGCTGACGTCGCTGCGCCTGGCGGGAACCCGCTGGCGGAGCGGGACGCTGGACGGTGGACGCCCTGCCGCGCTTGCGGCGCCTGGACGTGTCCGGGGCGGGCTGCGCGCGCTCTCCTGCAGCAGCACGGCGCCCCTCGTGCAGCTGCTGGCCGCGACAACGCGCTGTCTGCGCGACCGATCGCGCGCGCCGTGGCGGCGCTGCCGGCGACTGCAGTGCATCACCTTCGGGCAACGTCAGCTGTGCAGCTTCCCAGGCACCGATTACAATGGCGACACTCTCGTAGGCAGTTAAGGAGCTAATTATGTTCGTAAGGCAGATAGGATAAGCATCTCTGAAACGATTGACGACCTTTGGAGACCTCCAGGTGCTGAGTGACTGGCACCTTGTCGTATCTATGTGTGTGCGAGGCCCGTGCTATTCACCACCGAGTGTTCTCTGAGCAAACTCTTCGTCAAAGCTATCGACTAGATGAGCTAGCGCTGATTATGCTCGTACATACATCACCTTTCCGGTGCGGACCGATCGTCAAGCAGAATCGCTGCACGCGTAACTGCCTATATGGTCCGCTTGGCCCAAGAAGAGGCCAATCTGAGTCATGGTACTTCCAACGCAGTTGTCCACGGTTGGTGGAATCAACCCTAGTTCAAACGTGGGTCTCTTTAAAATGGAGAATACGGTGCGAAGATTGACTACCTCGCATCTTCCTGCGGTTAAAGAGCACAAATGCTTCCAACCCTAGTGCGGATTGGCCAGAATTTACTGCGCCCGGAGCTTGTCCGCATTCCTGGCTATGAGCGTCGTGTGCGCGTCTCAGCGCACGCGTGGTCCAGTGTAGCCACCTCCTGTGCTGTCCACAACTCGTGTACCGTCCACATCACCTTGTCCTGGTACGATGCTGAGCGTTACACGCCCCCTCCCGTGCCCCACACACGAGTGCCTGCGCGCCAGGTTACGGCCTCCTCTATGTCTCGTTGTTATGGAGTGTGACGGTTTTCAACCACCGGTTTTTCGTATATCTTCAGTGATTTCACGCCTGCACTTGACGGCCTTGCCTTCTGAGCGCCACTATGTCAGACGACCCCTCAGCAAGCGTCGTTGTCACACGTGTATGACCTTCTACTCTTGCGTGTCGTAGACCACATCGTCCTGCAGAGATATGACGTTCTCTTGGCCAGGACAGTAAGAGTGTGCGTAATGGATGCAGCTTGCATATAGGGATGCAGTCAAATCCACCGAATGTCGTAAAGGCTTAGATCGCGTGCCACAGAGTTACTAACCGTAACCTGGTCAGGGTTTCGTCGTCTAATCAGTGGTACAGGTATGAGGTAGGGTGTCTCTCTCAAAGTAGATGCGGGGTTTCCACCACCGTTATGTCGGTAAGCAGATGCACGTTCTTTCAGAGATACGCCTACAAGCTTCGTTGTATGGTGGTAGCGTGGGTTTCACCACTGTACCTGTCGTAGCAGATCGCCATGCAGGTTATACGCCAACTATGAGGCCCACAGTGGCGGAATATGTAGCAGCTATAGCGTAGGTGTGCGTCTTGACCCAACCGAGTGTGCGATAGCTTATGCGCTGCAGGTGACGCCATATTGGCCAACCAAGAGTGGCCAATGAGCATCATCTCCTGTAATAGGTGAGTATGCGAATCTCACGCACCGAGTGATCGGTGAGACAGAATCCGCGCTGCAGTTAACGCCATCAGGAGCTTATCCTTGTAGTGTGTGCGAGTTATCACCGCAAGCGTGTGCGTAGGTTCCAGATCGCGCAGGATTATACGCACTCTAGTCTACCGCGTGGTAAGGTGGCGTATCATCGACCACAGTGCGAGGTTTGTATTTCCAGAATTCACACAGGACGTAAATATTGCCAATAGTGATTTAATCAAACTGAAAATACATTACTCTACGGGAAACGATAAATAAAAACCTTGACGTGAGCAGAGTCAGTTACCTACAATTATTCTGCCAGGAACATACAAAAAATAGTCCCATATTAATGTAATGCAACATCATTTCTCACGCGGATATGCGATATGGGGTATCTATCAACGAGATTCGTTCCCAGAAGCCAGCTCGCCAGCCGGTGCCTATAGTTTCGTCTGTGAGTCTTGAGGCCAGAGCGACTGGTGTATAGTTTGCTCGGAGTGCCACTGGAATATAAGTATGTATCCCGCATGAAAATTAAGGTGAGATTGTTTCCCCGATATGTAGGATCGATAACTGAGAAAGTATGTTCCTAAGAAAGCTGCACTAACGGTTTAATTGAAAATACTCAACACACTCTCTTATGATGTATTATACTCAGCAGAAAGAGCTCACCAGCGACCGTTTAGTATCCTAGATACAGGTTTTCTTAAGTGATCAGGAAATGTTTGAAAACTGAGAAGTGGAGGTGTTTATAAGGTTGTCAAGCAATTGCCCAAAAGATACTGGTCTATGACACGATAGGAGTGAATAGAGTAAAGGCCTTCTGAAACAAAAATGGCGTAGAACATCATTGATTGACACACAATTGCCGCTCCTATTCGAAAAATCGATGTTTTATTCAGTGCTATGCACAATCACTCGAACGGAAGGGGTATGATCAGAGCCTCCTTGCGTAATGGTGAGTGAACTATATTAGTGCTTCAGCACATTTTACGCAAATAGAAACCGGGCTGCTCAGATTTAGTGTACGCGTTCTGAAACGTGTATATTGTGGAAGTTATTCCAGAGACGGCAGTATTTAAGTGAGAAGACACGGAGATACAATCATCCATACAAAATATTAGACCCCATAATTGCCTGACCAAATGGAACCGCTTAACGTGTACAGAATCGGTAGACAGATTCTGCGATTCCCAGCCCCCAGGCATGTTGTGGAGGTGGTACTAAAGGAGTAAGAAATGTTGTGTTGTCTTAGTGACCCAACGTGCGCAGAGACACACGTGCACGATAATAGTACACAGATAAAGAAAGTTAATTGATGAGTTCATGTTGAGGAGGGTAAACATGAAAGAGATAGTAGTACAGAATTGGGAATGAGCAGCGAGATATTACTGTAATACCGGCAGTGTAAATTATCAGAGATTTCCCTGAAACAGTATTTTGTTGAAAAGAGCTCTACGACAACATAGCACAAAATGACCGAGAGATAAGGATCATTATATTAGAAGACCACAACACATATCAAGCAAGAGCTTACAGAGCCATATACACAAGACACATGAATATTAGGAGTGCACAAGGATCGAATATCTGTAAAATATGCAGCTTAAATTTCTGACCTGTAGAGAATATTCGATCGTGACAAGTGCAAAAGAGTGTGTTAAACTTCCACTCGCAGTGATTAACCAGCCTCTCACTAAGAGTTCTAGAGTACATGTGACATAGAAATCAATCAAAATTCTTCACGTAGGAGAAACATCGAGAAAGAGTCGAATTAAATAAATACGCAACTCTTTAAGACAGACCTGCGCATATGAAAGAAAGCCCACAGTTATCTGTGAGTGAGTCTGTCTTGTACGCGATGATCTAACTCTCTCACCTCGCTAGCTGAGTGTCAGGCGATACGTAAGACCTTCTTCATATCAAGACAGATTAGACTGATTACTACGCTCGCTCGTGTCACCAGCATCGCTCCGATATCGCCGCTAGATCACACACGAGCGCGCGCGGGGGCGTAATGATTGAGAGCACACGAAAATAGCGGTAATAATCCCAGGAAAACGCAGATAAGTTCTCACCAAGTATCAAAGAAGAAGTGGAACTACTTTTGTTGCATACACCTATAACACAAGGAAGTGGTAAATCATCATCGAGACGGGATGAGAAGTGGAAACTAAGGCGCAAAGGATGGGACCATGAACGAGTGCCGTATTAGCCATGTCTGTTTCGAGAGAATTGATAAGACGAATGTTATAACTAACAGTACAGCTGGCCTAACGATTGTGCGGATGTCTCCTTGTCTTTTTTCTACCAAGCCCGGTGAGCGGTTCTACGCGTAAATTGGTTGTATATACAGGGACGTGGAAAGAAGGCAGGTGAAAAGGCTGTTCGATGTCCGCCTACGAGATGCTTCTTTCAGAAAAAAACGTGCATGTTGGAAACACACTAAACGAGTGGTAATGTCTGAAGTTTGCCCCATCGATAGCCTGAGTATTTCAAGCATGCCACAATAATATTAAATTTATAACCGCTGATAAATGTCATTAATCGAATGAATTGTCCCATAGGAAAAACTAGTTCGAACGACACAGCAGGAAAAGTTCGCAACAAAAGACTTCAAAGTGTCACGTCGAGAAAGTTGCTAACTCAAAACTAATCTAGAGTACGGCCAATGAAGAATATGCTTCATTTCCTAATTGATTTCTTCTGAAATCTGCTAATTAAAGAAAGCATTTGGTAGACATATCAACTGAGAAATGAAGACCATAGAACCGCCCCACCCTCCCGCCCCCGAAGGAGTTGAAGTTGTGTATGTTCCTGGAGGTCGATGTGTCACGTGAAGGTAGAATAGCAGATTCAGAGAGTCTGAGTCTACTATCAACGTACTTAGTTTGTTATTACTTTTATAATTTTTTATTTGCACTGTTATGTATGAATTAAATTATACTACTTCATTTTCAGTAGTGTCTCATGAACCTTTAGTATGAGTAAGCAATTGCATGGAGTATCTTCTTAAGGAGTTGCAACATTGATAAACTGGCAATCCTTATCAAGACTCTGAGGCAATGAATTTATATTATATATTCGTTCCCCTTACAAAATAATGGAAAAATGGCACAAGGAGTAATTCTGACAATTTTCAACAACGTGGCTTCACCGTTCTCTTGATAATATTTTAATACCCGCTAGATGAAGGAAATCAACCACTGTGCACGCCGTGTCGTAGCAGATCGCATGCAAGTACACCGTGGCCACAGTGCATGAGCAGCTCACTGAGTAGTTGTGCGGCCACAGATGTCACAATGAGCAACAACTAAAAAAAAATTATTAAATACAGAGGTGGATATTCAGCTGTGTACAGAAAGAACGTAAGCAATGAATGGGGTTCTTGTAGCTTTAAAATACGGGACATCGCTTATTTAAATAAGGGGAAAATGAATTCCGTAGCATTAGACGGCCTGACACCCACCCGGCATTCAATCTACTCGCCGGCGTCATGCGACATCAGCTTCTTCTCTAGCCGCAATGCTTTCATATCCCCTACCACTTGCACTTTCGGCTCTTCTCGCGAGGTAGTAGTCTGCTCGTAAGTGCAGATGCCGCTCGTTTTTGTGCAGGTCTGCTTAAAAGTTTATACGCCCGTTACGACGCACAGTCGATAATTAATATATTTAATTCTTTGATAAAACTACTATATTTCTACCACCGAAAATGAGGGCTCCAGGAATATGAAAACATCGACAGAAATTAGTAGAGAGATTCCAATAGCTTCCAATTCCAAAAGGTAGAATTTGACACTTGAAAGAATTCGGACCTAACCTCCTGTCTCCTTCCATTTTGCATTCATGTTTTGCATTCATGTTTGCATCATGTTTGCATTCATGTTTGCATTCATGTTTGTCAGTTAGCATTCATGTTTGGCATTCATGTTGCTTCATTTTGCATTCATGTTTGCCTTCATGTTTGCCTTCATGTTTGCCTTCATGTTTGCCTTCATGTTTGCCTTCATGTTTGCCTTCATGTTTGCCTTCATGTTTGCCTGCATGTTTGCCTTCATATGTTATGCCTTCATGTTTGCCTTCATGTTTGCCTTCATGGTTGCCTTCATGTTTGCCTTCATGTTTGCCTTCATGTTTGCCTTCATGTTTGCCTTCATGTTTGCCTCTCATCCGTTTAGCCTTCAATGTTTGCCTTCATGTTTGCCTTCCATTGCATTGTTTGCCTTCTGATTTGCCTTCATGTTTGCCTTCATGTTTGCCTTCATGTTGCCTTCATGTTTGCCTTCAATGTTTGCCTTCATGTGCTTCATGTTTGCCTTCATGTTTGCCTTCATGTTTGCCCTTCATGTTTGCCTTCATGTTTAGCCTTCATGTTTGCCTTCATGTTTGCCTTCATGTTTGCCTTCATGTTTGCTTTCATGTTTGCCTTCATGTTTGCCTTCATGTTTGCCCTTCATGTTTGCCCTCATGTTTGCCCTCATGTTTCACCCTTCATGTTTGCCTTCATGTTTGCCCTCATGTTTGCCCTCATGTTCCCTTAATGTTCCCTTAAGTGTTCCCGCCATCTTGTGCATGTTTCTTCTACGTATTCCCCCACACCTTCTTTACAGCTTTTCTCATATGTTCCTCGAATATTTCTGAGCTTCTTCCCTCACATATTCATAAAGTGCTGCAATGCGGGAGTATCGAAACGTCACTCGGTCTGTTACTTCATAACGACCTCGTTATGAAACACTGTTCCGTCTTGCGATTGTAATGTTTACACGTTTCTCTGTTTAGATCGGACGACACGCGCAGCAGATAATGGTAATAGGGGAAATCATGAGGACCAATGCGAACGCAAAATTAATTTAGAAAAAAGATACTTAAAAAGAGCAAACTAAATATGATTCTGTAAATAGGACTTGACCAACATTTTATGGCCAATTTGGTTTTGTTGCCTGTGTTCTTTAATTTCTGTCGAACGTCTGTTGCGATCGGAACACAGTTACCAACCTCTTTCAGAAACAGAAGTTGATACCAACAGTCACGTGCCTTCGATTATTTCTAAGCGGTTCTAGTTGCCGTAGATTGCTACAAAGTACGTCAACATTTCCCTCCTAATTTGTTTTTCAATATTACCTATTCTTCAGTTCCTTTATTTCCTTCTCCTTAAAATATTTATTTTTTATTCTCTCAAAAACTGATAAACACTTCCCCAGGTTTATTAGCTTAGTTTCACCCTCTTAATTTCCGTTATAATTTCGCCTTCTCGTTCACATCTAATGCGTTCTTGAAGTTGTCTAGAGATAGACTTCATGTTCTTATTTTTAAAAAGTACTCTAATATTGAAATTATAAGATTATAGTTCTGTGATTATTCTGTTAAATTCTAAATTTCATAACTTGGTACACTTATTTGTCTTTCTACATCTAATGTTATCGTTTCCTCTTCTCCCAAAATTCCTTTAAGCACTATAGAACGCATTTCAGACGAGTATTTCTGCTTGCAACAATACTTTTCCTGCCCACACCTGTAAGAAGACCTTGTCAACTGTTCGCTTCCCCACAAAGTTACGATCCGCAGTGCAAAGTTCTCCAGGTTCGAATCTTGGCCACCTACATTCAATATATTTTTGTTGTCATCAACTTGTATTAATAAGAAGCTAACTAGAGGGAGGCTATGATTCCAACTTCTATTTTATGTTCGGATGCCATTTGTTAATTCAGTTCATCTTTTTATGGGATGAGTCACAGGATCACACTTTCTACTACGGTTTAATCTCTTCTGACCACGTGGTAATGAGTGTTTAAATCGGTATTGATATCGGTCATTCATTTACAAAGTGCTGATATAAAAAATAATTACCGACTTTATGTAGGACTGCCCAATTCTTGTTTAAAAACTAGTTGCCACAGAATATTCGGATATGAACTACGTATTCGTATCTCAGGTACAAAAGGACTTCAAATAATCATTTACGATCTACTCATTTTCTAATTTCTCTCCTTTCCTTACATTCGACCACTTGTTAAGTGTTCTCTCTTTCTCACTTTCACTCTCTTTGCTCCACGCACTCTGAAATCCAGTTTCGCGCATCGATCGTGCTGCCATCTAGTTAATTTTCGAGAGATGACGTTCGCAACATGGCGCAGCCACTGCTCTGCGGGTTGCAGCTGGACACGCCCAAAAGAAGCACGACAAAATGTTCACCAACCCTGTTATCACATCAAGGGTATTTCACCCTCAAATAAAAACTTGCAATTAATTTCCTGATTTTTGGCGTCTGGCATTGGAAATCCGGGAGCTGTGGTAATTTCATGAAACAACGATGTTTCCGCGAGAGTATTGACGGTGCCCCACCCTTTTGCAATGCGCTGCGTTGGGGTGGAGTCGACATCCATGTTGCCACGGGTGACAGCAGCGCTCGTGTGGTAGCGGAGAGAACTTTCGTATTGATTGGGGGTGCGAACGGCTGTTTACTCCGCAGTGTGCGAACGATTGGGCGTGCCACCTAGCGCCGTAGGGTGACATCTAGTAACGAAACGCGGAAACGGAGCAGCGATTTCCAGGGCCAGGCAGTCGATTCGCCCGGAAGTGGTAATGATCGACGCCAGGAGGTGCCTTTAAACACGGTTGAAATGCAGAGGCGTCAAATTATGCGGAAATATTGTTAATGAGCTTTGAAACCTGGTGAAGTAGATAAGCGATATGCTGCAAGTATTTCTGTGTTTTTTAGTGACGCGTAATATTGCGAATGTGATATAGATATCGCATTCAAGTTTATTTAAGAACTGATGTAAAACATGCACGTCAGGAAATGTGTGAGAACTAGTGGTGTTGCACAAGATGTATAAGAGTATTTCGTAGAGACCTTAGTCGTCTTGGTCGAACTGAAGTTCAGAAATAAGTCTTAATGTTGCATCTTACAAGAAAATAAAATTCTTATCCATTATTTTTAACTTTAATGTAGTATGTGCTATCAAATAGGAAGAACACTGATTACATTCAATTCTCTCATTTGAATAGCTATCTTTGGCAAGACGGTTTGGTAAAACTTTTTATTGACCCTTGCATTGAATAACATGTTAACTCTCCTCGATGACAACACTTACCAATTTTTACGAAGTAAAAGAATGTAATCGTAATATTTGTTTTATGCCTTCACAAACACTTGTTTTGAGAATAACAATGACTGTCCTGTATATATTTCCTAAAATGAATTCTTCCGTGCTCAATGCGACATCTGTTTTTACGCTTATTAATTCATAAATAATAAAATGTGAGATTTAAGACAAAAAAATTATCGTGGTGCATTCTCTCGTTATTTAGGCACGTCCATTTAATGTTCTTGATATCTTTTCACGTCGTTATCTCTTTGCAGATATCTGGGCAACACTCGTCACCATCAAATGATTAGATACGGACACGTGAACTCGCTTTTTCGGGAGATAAAGCCTTTCCCCGTCAGGTCCCGCTGTGTTCTCAATCTAATATATTAATATTTAATATGTAGACCAGTGATAGTTATGACGGATTATCCTTTCCTCAGACATAATTTCAATTTAGAAAATAAGTTCAGATAGTACTTTCTTTAATTAAATTCATAATACTGAATTTCTCTTAGCAAGAGTTTCCGTTCCTTTCGCATGATATTATAATTATTAATAAATTACGAGTTATGTCAGCAAAGCTTAGACTTTATCTCCTCGTAAGAATTGCCTGTATGAAAGAATTACTTATGATCTCATTTTCAAAAATGTGGCAGCATTATCTTTTTCTTAATATAACTGAGAGCTCTTCATTTGTGATTGCAATGACCTACTTTTCTTCTTTATTTTCTGAATTTTACATTTTACGTTTATCTGTACGGTACTTCAGGAGTGTTTGGCATACTTCTTACTACAAAAAAATCGATTTGGAATTTAATATTTTCCTCTTCAGGACAAGTAGTTTTGTTTTAGTTTCTCCTCGATAATATTGAGTAAATTGGACTGGGCAAACATTTTTTAGCCTTAAAAATTATGGCCCTACTTCGAATTTGTGTAATTTAAAAATAAATCGGCAAATAAAGTGTGTTGTACCTCTTGTTAAATCTTTTTCGTAATCGCAGTTATGTCGTCACATCGCAAACATACATCCGATAAGAATTTTTCTTCGATATTCGCTTTGAATAATCGAAACAAAAAAGTTGTTCGTAAAGATGACGTAAGGGCGCTCCTGTAAAAAAAAAAGTACTTCTTATGGTATTTCCTTATGGTATTTTTCCTATAAAAAGGTGGTAACACGAAATATATTGACACTCATGGCCGATATCAAACGCAACATATTTGGTTGGATATACATTTCTGCTACAGCTTGGGTTCACAAACTTCAATCCCATACGTTATTTTCTCTACATCAGCCATGTGATGCTAGTTACTATAAAATTGCAAATAGCCTGATTCATTCACAAGTAATTCATTATTTTATTCATAGTTTGGGTCATAAAAAGCACGCTTGAATGTTTTCTAACTATGCAAAATTAAATAATGCTGACGGCCGGCTTTGACACAAAATTGCATATGTGACTTATGGGAAGGAAGATTATCTTAGAGTTCATTGTCCACCTTCAAATGAAACAGAACTTGCCTAGGCTAAAATGTTGTTTTTTATTAAGCTAAGCGGTTTAAGTAGATAAATCCTTCTCTTCTCTCAGTGATAATAAGAATCTCTAAATAGATCTCGTGAATTTTTGATACTTCCAATTTTATAATTCAAATTCTTTTTCTATCTAAGATAAATATGAACATTACAAAAAACTTATGTGTTCATTTGGTTAAGATTGTCGATAATTACAAAAGTAACAAGGTGTTTGTGTTAATGTTGCATTTTGTTGCATCTCCTCACTCTTTATACAGATTTCTCCAGTTTGTATGTTAAATACTATGGAGACAGGTACGATCTCAATTTTATGTTAAATATGTGTCTAATGGATTCCACATTCAGATGTATTCAGTTGTATTCCGTATGTGGTTAAGATCATAATGACGATGTGGTTTTTATTGAAAATCATTTTTATTATATGCTAAATTGCGTCATGGGGCAATATTATCGTATTACTGCTTCAGGCATGGCTTTAATGTTCTCTGCCCTATTAACACTTTCTTAATTAACAATTTTAAGATATAATTTCTGAATGTAGATGAAGAAACTAAAGCTATGTTTTATTTTCTGTTAATTTAATAAAACCTGAATGCTCCCAACAACCGGATAAATTGAAAAGGACATGTAGTAATAATATAAATACTTATTTTTCTGAATTATTCCACTCAAGACTTAACCTATAAGATATTGCCGAACGATCATGTACCTATCTGCAATAATTAAAGATGAATAATAGACATACACCTATAACAAAAAACTATTTACGCCATTAACTATTTGGAGGGAAGTCTTAAATCCTATGTCACGAAGAAAACATTGAAAAAATTCAAAAACTTACTTTAAAGTTTCCTTTTTACCCTTGTATTAATTTTGAATGAACCCCGAGATTTTAATTAAACTTTCTACCCTTAATGGGCTCATTTGTAAAACACGTAGTAGCATATAATGTAAACGTAATGTAAATATTATTAAGAACATTGCAACAATAAATGACGAAAAGTCGATTCGAATGAAACGTTTTTAATGAACTTCTATATCAACAAGGTGCATAGTTTGATTCGACGTACGATCCACCAGTCTCCAAAACGTGTTCCATAAGGTTTCCAGTGTCCAGAACATGCTGAAAGCGTAGGCTAGCGAGCCGCTCATCAGCTCGAAGCTTCTCCGGAGAAGGGTATGCCTGTTCGATGTGGGGGTACACATCACTTGCCCGATTCAACTGTTTTTCCGTAACTCATTTGGTGACGATCGAATCGTTAGCAGATCTTTAGTAGACTGAGTGACAATGGGACCGACTCTCATCACCGTTCTCTCTCTCGTAGTTTTCTGATTGTGCAGTTGCGTGGAAGTCAAAGTGTATCATAGGTGACACCACAAGCGCCGTAGAAATTTCCGCTATATTCCCGAATCGCATGGCGTCGAAGAACACAATTTTAATTACATTTTGTTT
>BOPP01000058.1:3477569-3496734 GCA_017312745.1 Gryllus bimaculatus | reverse complement strand
GGCGGGGGGGGGGACGCCAGGAGCAGAGCTTGCGCTTAATTGGAGAGCGCTCGAGCGGCGCGGAGGACAAAGCGGCGACGCCGGCGACAATGCGGGGCCGCCCCCGCCGTAGGAGACCGCAGGTTAATTGCGCGCCCCGCATGGCGCAGCCGCCATTTCGACGTAACAGCTCCTCGCCCGCCCGCCCCCCGCGCCGCGGGCCGCTCCTCCCGCCGCGCTCGTACCGGCTAGCTGCGCAACGCCCGCCCGCGCCGCCCGTGCCGCCCCGTGCCGCCGTGCCGCCCCGTGCGAGAAAAAACATCTGCATCTCGGGTCTTTCCAAACATATTTTCATTTATTAGCGTGCTACCACAAGTTGTTAATTCATTGTTATGTTGCACATGCTCTTTGTCTACTTACGTTTAAAATGTTTAGGTGTTCCAATACCACATACTTTCTCATAATATTTGTAATATTTGCAATTTTCCAAAATTCAGTGAGTTTAACGGAAACGCGACATATTATAGATATAATCTCTCTTAACAATAATAAAAAAATAAGTAATATAAGTCTTATTTAATTTATGTTTTGTGTTGAATCATGAATAGTGTGGATGTTTCACTTTGTGTATAAATACGAAGTTCGCTATTCATATATCTTCACCTTATAAAACCTACTTAATTACAAATTAGTGCGTTTAAACTTTCAAAACTAAGTGCGCTTTATTCTAACTCTTCCCTCGAGATCGTGATGCCCTATGCTTTGAGAGCGTTGGGAAAGATGAAACGTTCTGATTACTTGCCATCATGTATAACGTTCTATCCTATAAAACAGACCTGCATTACTTTGTACTGGGATGCTTTACCATCACTATCCATAAATAAGGTTTTTATCAGGTCTCTTTTAACTTCTTTCTTAGTGATACATTGCTCTCACTGTTACACCTGCTCTTTTGTCTTTCCATCCAGGCATCTCCATTTTAAGATCCTCTCCTGTGCTTCAAAGCTCACTCTCCATTCTAGTCAGATCTTAAGCTGTGTGCCACCGCCTCTCCAGACCCTCGCCTTTTCAGCATCGTCACTTCCTGCCTTCGCTTTTCGCGTTCCGTACTCATCTCTCTCACCATTGTCCAAAGTTCATTTACTTAGAGGAAGAATGTGTCATAGAACGAGGCAATTTTTATTGTTTTCATTACTAAAAAATATATTTTGCTTGATTTGGTTTCGTGAGGCCTGTATTTATGCTACGAAATAGGGTAATGTCTGGTCGGAGACTATGCTTAAAGAGGTGATTTTTTAAAGGCAAGAAACTCGATATTGTACAACTACGAACAGTTTTTGATTATTGACACAATCTCCATTGCTTACGAAGATCACTGTCGAAGCCAGTGGATTTTTACAGAACCTGAAGTAGTTTCATTTCAGTTTCTTGGAGAAAGGAGTTCAAATAAATTTATATGTATAATAAATTCAGTTATGAGAAAAATTAACATAGAAATTAAAAGAAGCACTCGATGTGTGTAATGGTGCTTTTTTATTTCTGTGTTACATTTCTTTGTGTTCATATACTCATTTCTTTTGTAAATAATAAACAGTTTACATGTTTCTGAAGTTTTTATTGTAAATTTGCTTCTGCAATGCAAATTTGTGACTAAAAAGTATTTTTTCAAACGATTGAGTGCTTATTGGGGCTCAGCCACTCGTAATATCCCAGTAGTTTAACAGACAAAATATGCTTAAAATTGTCTTAAAGAGTTCATTTTCGAAGTTTCGTTGTTACTTCTGTAGACACTCTGTATAATATGTATTGTTAGCGATAAAATATTCTATTATCGTTCGAATCTCTACCTATGTTCAAACTAAGCGACGAATATTATTTTTAACCTTTCATTGTATTACGTGTTTAATTATATTTTTCACTGTAGTAACTATAATAATAGGGGGCGTGAAACGTGATATTTTTAACTCACAAGTACACTGCTCATGACACAAAAGATCCACTTACGATATTCAAGTATTCGTAACTCATTACAAAAGACGAAGTGCTCTTTTAAAGGGCGCTCTAAAGCCTCCAGGGAGGAGGACGGGTACTTGAACGCGTCACCACACTTCATGCGGCTGCTGACATTCCTCCTTCCATTCCCTGACCCTCCCCGGAACTTCAACCTTGTTTTTGCCTTCATTGTCACCATCTTCTTTGCCTTTGGCGACCTCCTCTCACTTTTATCGTCTCCCTTCTCCTTATCGACCACTTCCTCTCGAATCACCCTATAATCCGGCTTTGATCTCCTTTACAGCTACTGCCGGCATTAATAACTGCGTCACGTATGTTAACTTTCAGAACTATTGTCGTATCACATCTCTCCAAAAACATTAACACACCACACCGGCTTAGATGGCACGGGGCATCAACTCATGTCACTGGAGTGCCTATGCTCAGGAGAACCTATAGTTCGAGTCCCGTCGACGGCGAAACTAGCTAATCGCGTGCGATCTTTCCTTCCACTTCCTTGATGTACCCTCACCCTTTACTAACTCACACTTACACTAACATGCACTACACCATCACATACGTCGAGAGACCGGTCGGGAGCTTTGAGCTTGCCCCAGCTGGAGCGGTACCCCGTGAGATACCTGTCGGGGAAAAACATATGTAGCCCATGTGTAGTGCGGAACTCCCCATCCAGCGGGCGAAAATAGCACGCCTCCTCTCGCGATTAAAAACATGCCCTACACTTATGGGATTAATGACCTTAGCAGTTGACGCGGCCGTATCATGAGTCTATCACTCAACACACAACACGAATGCCAAGTTAACCCGAATCACTCATATCATCTGTTCCTCTATCGTTCTCTCCTGCAGCCGCTTCTCCTACACACGCCCGTGCCCCGCTGCCGCCTCCGCGCCCGCCACCTGCAGCGCCCGTATCGGGGCGGCGCTGGAGGGCCCTCTCGACGTAGCGGCGGCCACCCCGCGGCGGGGGCGGGGCACAATGCCCGCTGACCTATTCGCCCCCGCGCCCCGCGCCCGCCGCCCGGGGCGTATCGGGTATCCCGAGGGCCGGGGCGGACCGGCACTCAGCGCGTGCGCCCCACTCTGCGCGGGCGCCCGCAGATAAAGCGCCCCGAGAGCATCTAACTTGCATTCGACGAGCCCGTTTCTGCAGGAGGTGGCGCTCGATCTGCTATTCGCACCTGCAGGAAGGAAATTGTCTGGGAAATTCAATCCCAACTTTATGGTATAGAATATTCTATTCCTATCAGAATTTCTCGCATCCCCGCTATTATACCGTTAAAGTTGAGCAAATGGCACCACTTTTTTTTGGGGGGGGCGGCTTTTATACCAACTTATGGTTGAAAGATTTACTACCCAAAAGAGATTATTTGGATAGGACGTACTCGCATGTAATAAAAAATTCAAAAACGATCGTGTTGCAAAGAAATCACACCATTATGTGGTACTATTGGAATGCAAGCGGTACTATTCGAAAATTTTCGCTTAATTGAGTACTTCGTGTGTGTTTGGAGTTAGAGAAGCAGTTAGAGACAAAATTCTTTCAATGTCGATAAGGAAGAAAGAAAGAAAGAAAGACGTAACTTTTCAAAATTGCTGTCTTAATGGTGCAATTGATCGTTGAAAGATGAAATAAAGGTCTTCGAACTTACAATGGATACATGCCAAAGGGCCAATTTTTCGACAAGTAGGTTTTGAAGAAGAATACTACTTGTCAACAAATCCTTTGTACGCCTTTCTTCGGAGAATTAAAACCGGCAATCTCATGCTGTAGATTTACTGCATATAAGAGATACGTAAGCCTAAAACAAGCATCTGAGCTACAATTTAAATTGCCTATTTCTTCGCCAGATGGTGAAAGATACGTAGCAAAATTTGCGTGGTCAGACAGAAGTGTGGTTTTTAGTCGCGCCACCTAAAATTAAAATTAGACATAATTGAATTCGACACGAATTATGATTGAAAATTAAAAGACCATCTGTATACATACACACACACACACACACACACACACACACATATATATATATATATATATATATATATATATATATATATATATAACCAGTATTTGAGTATATGATTAAAAAATTAACGATTCTTTAAATATGTGTTTTTGATATCGGTGTTGAAGATATATTTGTTGTGGATTAATGTTTTTGATGGGTAGGTGAAATTTTGATTATGAGGGTATTATTTGAATGATATTGATTACTCAATGGTGGAAAGAAAGCTAGGAGAAGCGGGAGAACATCGAGACAACTTGCATAGACTTGCTCTATCAATCACAAATTTTCACGTGGATCGATTAGTATTTGAACCCCGGCATCCAGAGGTGGAAGGTGAGCAGTTTGACCACTACCCCCCAGTCGCCCCTAAGGTACGGAATTCGCATGTGAAGAGAGGAGGGGGAGGGGAGATCGTTTTCGAAAGTTAATGCAGCGTTGCACAGGAATTGGTCCCCAAGGCTCCTTTTTTTTATTCGCCTCTGGAATACACCGCCCTTCGTCCCCGCCTGCCTCGACATTCAACATCGCTCCGTTGCACGAGAACCAGCACGGGACAGCACGTTTATTAAGGCGGCTCTTCAGATGTGGCATTCGACGAATCCCGAGTAGTGTGGACGGGTTGCTTGCGATTCGCCTAGCGTCGAACACTCGGCATTAGCCCTACCCTCCGCGTGTCGGTCTTTAGGACACGTCAAAGGGAGCGAACAATCGCCGAACACATCAGCTGTTCGGGATTGGGCGAGCAGTAGCTCGCTGCTCGGCGAATGCCGAATGTGTAGAGCCAACTTTACATCACAGGCAGTACGAAGAGCGTTGATGCAGACATCAATCCGCGAATGCCGAATGTGTGGAGCCGCCTTTACCCACCGCATGTCGCCCCCGCATGTTGGTCTTTAGTACACATCTAAGGGAACTAATTTTCGCCGAACACTTCGGCTGTTCGGGATTGGGCGAGCAGTAGCTGTCTGCTCGACGATTGCCGAACTTGTGGGGTCGCCTTTAGGCGAAGAAACCTCGACCACCACTGTATTAATATAATAATTGTGCACAACCTTTCCCATACAATTACGTTAATAACAAAAATAAACTATTTTCGCCATTCGCGAATTCCAAGTAAATGTGAAAGTGTTGCACCGAGCCTAGATGACGGAAGTTCGATCAAATCTCCCCTTCGAAAAGAAATAATTTAAACAACAATTTATTTTAAAAACCCTAAAAATCCTTAAATTATTCGAGTAGATACCTGCTTTTCAAATTATTAGATATAATTACTGCATTGTTAAGTAATGATGTTATACGGTTATTGAATGAAGTAACTGATACTCTAAAAGTCTTGAAGTGACTGGTAAAATTGAATACTGCAATTAAGAAACGACTATTTGTTAAATAATTAAGAAAGAGTTATAGGAGGTACATGTGTTTATTTTAATTTCGGAATCCAGTTCGGTACAAGTTTGCCAAATGGAAATAATATCCAAGGCAGGTGAAATTGTAACATTTTACTCCAGTTAAGTGGATGGTGTAGCGTCGGGAGAAAATAATGCTGCGAATATAACATTTCATTTCGGGAAGTTCCCAGAATGAAAAACACCGATTTGCCTGTGTTGCAACAAGCCTCCCCTGATGCCTTGGGTTGTGCTGAGTCTCCAAGTGTGAAAAGCAACCCTTTGAAGAAGAAATGGTGGGACGTGACCATTAGCAGTCGCGCATCGTAAGCTGTTCCGTGGGAACCTGCGCACCGTGAACGTCGCTCAGCATGTCTTCATCATCTGCCGCGGCACGCGCGACGCTGAAGTGGCGGGGGAATGGAAGGGACGGCGGCGGCGATGGGGCCCGTGAGGACTTGGGCGATGGGGGCCGCGAGGGCGGGGCGATGGGGGTCGTGAGGGCGGGGCGATGAGGCGTGAGGATGGTGGCGATGGGGGCTGTGGCGATGGAGGCCGTGAGGGCGGGAGCGTTGGGGACCGTGGGGGAAGTGGCGATGGAGGCCGTGGGGGCTGTGGCGATGGGGGCCGTGAGGACGTGGGCGATGGGGGCCGTGAGGGCGAGAGCGTAGGGGGCCGTGGCACAGTGGCGATGGAGGCGTGGGGGAAGTGGCGAAGGCGGCCGTGAGGGCGGTGGCGATGGGACGCGTGGGGCGGCGAGTGATGACGGCCGGAGGGGAGGGCGGATGGGCTTTGGAGGGGTATTGGGGGCAGTGAGGGTGAGGGGCGGAAGGTGCAGTGAGGACGGACGGGACGGTGGGGGCGGCGGTAGGGGAACGCCGGGAGGAGGAGGAGATGGGTAGCGGAAGGGGCGGGGATGGCGGAGGGGGGTGGACATGGTGGGAGGTGGAGAGATGGTAATGTCAATGTGGGAGGGGAGGACTGCGGAGGGGCGGGGGCGGCGGTTGTGATGGTGTAGACGATGGGCGGAGAAGACGGGTGGCGGCAGCGTGGTGCCGGAGGGGGCGGTGGTGGCCGGATGGAACGGCGGGGACGGTGAGGTGGCAAAGGGAAACCGGGCGCGAACGTGTGAAAGCGAGCGCAACGGTCGTCGCCGGGCGGGGGGGCTGCGTCCTCACGAGGACGCCGCCGCGAGGACCGGGCCGCCGCCGTCAAGAGCGCCCTCGAGCGCAGCCGAGGCGAGGGCGGGGCGGCGGGGACGGCGAAGTCTGCCTCGAGGGTGCGTTCAGCGAGATGGTGGATGACGGTAGAGCTAGCTCCAGGGACGGTGATTCTTTTTGACGGAAGGGCAAGTACCGAAAAACAGGATGGAGACAAAAAAGTGTACGAATGAATGAATAAATAAAGATTGGTGAACGAACGAATGAATGAATGAATGAATGAGTGAGTGAGAATGAACAGGATGAAGCTGATGAATGAATGAAGCGAAAGAACGAATAAAGCCAATGAACGAACGAAAGAAACTAATGAACGACAGGACGAAACTAATGAAAACTATAAATCCGTAACTAAGATTAAACTACCTACGAGGTGATTCCTTTAAGGTGACGACGTTAGCTAGTCGGTTATGTCGGATAATCGATGCCAAGTACAAAAATGCCAAGCACATTCGTATTTTAAAACTTAGTCTTGAATGTGAAGTGTATACGCTTCCTAACCACCAATAAAGACTTTACTAGAACCCTTAAGAAACAAACGTACGAAGAGGCAGCCTGAACAGTTGTCACGGAAGAGGGATACGTCTCTAAAGTAAACATTGTTTTCCGAACTGTCACGTTGCTTCTAACTAAGCATATCTCTGTATCAAATACTTCACCTTGCTCAACAGTGGCGGCGTAGGCAAAATGCCTATCTCGTGAGTCAGACAGGACGAAACGTTATTTATGCTGCTAATTGGACACTCGAATCTCTTTCGGGACTACCACTTTACCAAAACATGCATGGTTCGGACAGAACTGGCGTAAGCCCAAGGTCGTGTCATCGAAATGAATCAAAGCAGTTCGCGAATACACACGCTCTATCTAGAGCGTTCGCCACACATGTTGGTGCTATGGTTGGGTAGCCTCAGTTTCACCTTGAATTTGGCTCTTCAGATGCCGACAAATAGGGTCAATACTGTACCTTGCTGTGTGCGGGGCGGCGGCGGCTTTCGTTTTGATTGATTAGTTCATTGATGAATCCGGGGGCTTCAACAGCTAAAGACGTTATTTCCTTAAATGTATTGTATATTTTATCTCTAGAGGTGGTGGTGATGATTTTCTCCCGCTGAGATCCGGCGCCAACCGACGTCGGCTAAAGAGGATTTTTCCGAAACAAGTGCCTTCAACCAGCGTGGCATGGCAAGGCCCGGGAACAGCTCTAAGCTCCCGACTGGTCTCCTAACATACGTGGAAATTCAGTGCGTGTTTGTATAAGTAAGGGATAGGTATGAGACAAGGAAGGTGAAGAATAGATAGCGCGCGGTCTGTGGCCCGTTTGTTATGATACTCCGGCATTCGCCTGGTGTTGATCAGATAAACCACGGTAAACAATCGATCGGAGCAGCTGATTGCCAGAATTCTCCTCCAGACAGCGACTGAATTCGATGTAGCTATCTAGCTAGTACCGAAAATCATGCCACCACAGGACTCAAAACCCTAGGACCTCCCGGTCACAGCAACTGCTCCATCAATTGAATCACTGAGTCATCTAAGCCGGTCGGACAATCGGCACAAAATTTCCAAACACAAACATGTTTAAAAACTTAGCCTTGAATGTGAAGTGCGTACGATTCCTAACCACCATTGACTTCACGCGGGCCATTAAGTTTTACAAAGAGGCGAGCCTGAAGGCAGCTCTCACGGAGGAGAGAAGGAACATTGTTTCCCGAACTGTTGGTCCTCGCATAACTTCCCTCTCGTATCAAAGACTGTGCGTGGCGGGGGCGGCAGCGGCGTCCGTCCTCTTTAAGGGCGAGGAGGGCAGCTGGCAGCGCGGCGTCACCCCACCACGGGACCAGCGCGCCGCGCGCCCCGTGACAGCCACGCTGTGACAGGCGCGAGACGACTCAAAGGACTTACCGCGCGCCCTGTAATGGGGCCCCTAATTGCAGTTTACGCGTGCCCGCCCCGCCCCGCCCCGCCCCGAGACATATCCTCTCTCCTGTTGCGCTCTCACTCTGGCATCTCGGTCTCTCCATGGCCCTCGACAGCCCTCGTTCCCTAGTGCAGAGCTCCGGGCATTTAAAGATCTTGCACAAGTGGCCCATACAGAGCGAACGCACCGGGAGAGATGTCTCGGGCTCAGGGCATCAACTGATGTCACTGCAGCCCCTCTGTCCGGGAGGACCAAGGGTCGAGTCCCATCGGTGGCAGGATTTTCGACACTAGCTTGTTAGCTAGGTCGAATTCAGACGCTGTCTGGAAAACAATTCCAGCGGCCGGCTGCTCTGATCGGTGGCTTTTCCAGGTTTCTCCGATCAACACAAGGCGAATGTCGGAGCAGTACCCTAACAAACGGACCACGGACCGCGCGCGATCTTACCTTCCTCTTTCCTTGTCATATTTTCACACCTTACACACCGACACTTACACTACACTACCGCTCATGCCGAGAGACCCGTCAGGAGCTAAGGGCTTGTCCCGGTTGGAGCGGTGCCCCGCTGGTGGGAGATACCTGGTTGGGGAAAACTCCATACAGCTGGGGAAAGACCACCGCCACCTGCCGAGCAAAACACTTGCATTACAACTAATGACCCTGGTAGTCGCCGTGCCCGGAATCACTAAACAGTCAATCCATCAATGAACAAACGCGCTTATTCGTGTCTGCTTCTTGCCGGTTGTAAATCTGCCGCTGCCCGGTCTATCCTGTTGTGCGAACAATGAAGCAGATGGCAGATGCAGTAAATTTACATTCGGCGCAACCTAGGCTAGCTCGTGTACATGCACCGTAAGTATTAATCATTCTCTTCCTCCAAATACACTGGGTCAGTTCTGACTCAGCATATGATTGAATGAATTATGAATTATTCAATTAATTCTTGATTGAATTATTCAATTAAGTTGTATTGTTTAGCAACATAACTTATACGAAGTAACATTTTGTTTCGTAATATTTACTAAAGTTTTGGATTTTCATTGAACACAATATAAAGAAAATATGAGAAAGCGCGATAATGAGAAATTAATGTTATGGACTTTTAAAAAGTTTTACTACACATCTGTCGTAATGTAGTTGATATTTATGTCCAGAAATTGTTTCGTAGAATCTTTGATAGTACAAAGTTAATTACCAAAATTGTCTGACATCAAATATGACTTGATCTTTCCAAGAAGACGTTAGAAATTTTAAAACTTTTAATTTTTTTTTCATTTTTGTAATTTTCTGAATATTATTATAGGATTCCTCTAACTTCTATTCTATTACTGCCACTCTCTTTCAAGTTATTTAATCTTAAACATTTTATCGTTAAGTTTTAGACAGTCAACGTACGATTATACTTTTGTCATCCGTTGCTTTTCATGCTGAACTTTATATTTTTAGTGGGTCACGAGGAAGTTTCGTACATACTTCTCGAGATTGCCAGATATTTCAAAGGGAGGAAAATTTACGTCAACGTTATTACTCCTTTAACTAATTCGAAGCAATAAAGCGCCTCTCTCTTATGAACTTGTTTTCTTAGCTTTTGTGGAATGAAGTGCATTGTTTAATTATGGGGATTAAATCTAATCTGCCAATAGAATTTTGGGGATATTCAAGAGTGGATGTTTTGACGTCTTTATCAACCCAGTGATGGCAAAGAAATTAACAGTAATGCAGGATGTTCATATTCTCCAGAACTACTTAGTCAAAAATGTCGATAATATTTACTTTACAGAGCAATTACTCAGTCTCACAGATTACGTAATTCACGTATAAACTTCAAAACTAATTGCTTGTTTCGAAACAAAAAAATTAATATTTTACGCAACAGAATATTCGTAAAATTTTTAATTTTATTAATATTTATTTTCGTTATTTTATTAGAAATGATAGAAGAGAAAAGAGAGAAGTATTCTATTACAGATGAGTAATTAAAATTGGGTTCAAGAGTAACGAAATTGGATAACTTTCGTACCCGGATTATTCAGTGTGATTAAAAAATGAAATCATATGTATGCAATAATTAGATAATAGAACGGTATGCTAATCGTCCTTGTAAGTAAATTTAAATATTCGAATGCAACTTAATTTTACGCGAGCATTTCAAAGAAACTTCTCCCTTTAATTGTGGAGGAGACTTGCCTTCTGTTATTAAAAGAAGATATTAAGAAACTCTTTATTCCGACCTTCTTAGAATTTGTAACTGTTTGGTCTCCTTTTCTTGTTGACGAAAATAAAAATAAAGATTGCAATTAACGTTGAAGTTATTAAGCATTTCAATAGATTACACTGAGACATTAAGAATTACAAAACAATTTTTATTCATATAACGTGCAGTACAATTAAAGAAGGGGAAAAGCATGATACATGTATAATACATGAAAAGAAAAATTCATGGCGCCCATTCTTAGAAGGCTACTGGAATGAGAGAAATAGCAAAATGACAGTGAATATTTACGTGAAGTACTTCTGACTGCGAAGAACACTACTAGAGTATTGTAATGAAGCATTATCATATATTATGACGCCTGAAAAACGCAAAAATTCTTCATCCTACAAATTATTGCAATTAACATAACATGTAGGTGAAGTGCCACAAGATTATCATGTAACCGAGTGAGTATTGGTATTCTCTCTTAGTTCCACATTTCAAAGTGCAAAGTTTTAATGAAATATAGGAAAAAAGTGACAATCGAGAGCAACAGAATGAGGCAGTGAAATAAAAATCATTTAGGTAGAATCGTTTGTAACGTTCGTAAGCCCTCAGGGCATGGGGTTTTTCACATTATTGAAGTTATATTTCAATTTCTAATAATTCAATTTTATTCAAAACGCAGTAATTTTTTTTCAGGAATCACATAATTTTAATGTAACGTTCCTGTCCGGAAACTCTCAGGAGTAATTGGTAAAAACCTGCTGGAAATTCATCACAACCGGAAGTACTGGCTCTCAGCCAAAGAGTTACGATACACAAACTTGCTATTATCACCACTGCTTCCTTTAGGTATGAGAGAAACAGACCACCGTCCCCGCCTAAATTAAAATTTTGTTCCACACACATCCACCGAGTAAAAATAATTCACTTTCGATTTAAAAAATATACCCAACATAGAAAGAAAGAAAAAAAGTACGGGAGCCGAAGAAAACCTAACCTATATTAAGTTTTGCCAGATTATTAAAATGAAAAATTACGCGAGAGATTAAATTTAATAATAAATATTATATAATTAATTAATAAATATTATTATTCTAGAACAACAATTCAATACTTCTCTTTTAGCGATTTACAAATAATTATTATAATGCTCCGTTGAAGTTTACAAGCAACTATTGACACGTTACTGATTGAGAACTTGACATAACAATTAAAAGATTGCGAATTTTACTAGCAACCGACACGAACATACTAGAGGAGTTACTATAAGAAGGAACCAATTAGACATGTCGGGAAATAAATGAACGACACATACAACGATGGTATTGCAAGATATAGTGATGAGGTCACTTACAAATGAGGTAACATAAATGAACCCATTGACGAATTCAGAACATGGACATAACCTGCAGTTATGTTTCTAGCAATAGCCAAGCAGTAGCTGCCAAAGCAATCCCTCTTTATAGAAACTTCAAGCAATGCCAAAGAGAAATAAAATCCGTAGAACCAGTAAACAGAGAGGAGTCTCCCACGAGCAGTGGGAGCCGGATTTTTGATTGATTGTTTACTGATTTCAGGCACGTCAACTTCCAGGGTCATTGATCCCGTAAGTGTAATGTATGTGTTTTTGCTCGGTAAGTGGCTGTGATCTTTCCTCCCCTGGTGGCGAGATCCCAGCGGAGTTTTCCTCAACCAGGTATCTCCCCTCAGCGTGGCACCGTCCCAGGGACAAGCTCTCAGCTCCTGACAGATCCCCCGAGATGTGTGGTAGTGTAGTGCGTGTTAGTGTAAGTGCGTGTGTAAGGGGTTAGGATAGAATAAGGAAAGAGAGGAAAAGATCGCTCGCGGTCCTTGACCCGTTTGTTAGGATACTGCTCCGGCATTCGCGTGGTGTTGATCGGAGAAACCACGGGAAACTACCGATCAGAGCGGCCGGCCGCTAGAATTCTCCTCCAGACAGCTAACAAGCTAGTGTCGAAAAAATCCTGCCACCGTCGGGGCTCGAACCTAGGCCCTCCCGGTCAGAGGGACTGCAGTGACATCAGTGGATGCCCTGAGCCACCTCTCGCGGTGTGGGAGCCCGGAGGCCGCGGGCGGCGGGCGAGCGGGTGGCAGCCAATGAGGGGGAATCCGATCCACGTCGACGCCCGCGGATGCGCCGGGCGCGGATTAGGCGCGCGGTCGTTAAAATCGCCTATTACGGCGAGGCCACGGGTCATCGCGGGCGGGCGGGCGGCGGCGGCGGGGCGGCGGGGGCGGCCCTAACAGCCGCTGACGGCTTAACGGGTAATTAGCGAGGCGCTCTGCCCCGCTAATCGCCGTCTGACATTTCCGCCCCCGCCGCCCGCGCCGCCGCCCCCGCCAGCCCTGCGCTGCGCCGCTCCGGTCGCCGCCGGCGCTGACATTTTTTTGGGGGCGATTTGGCGCCGACGTGGCGCGCTTTGTGTTAGATAGATTTAATAAAGTTCGCTTTGAGCTAATGGTCGGCGGCAAACATGATGGCAATTGAAATTAGAATTTGAACAATTACAGTGACAAAACTATTACACTCAAATGCAATTTGAATTACAAGTTGATAAATCAGTTTTAATTAATTTCTAATTATCTCTAAATTAATATTTTATTATTTGATCCAACACATCACCCCACTCCTCTTCACTATAGTAATAATAATATAAGCAATAATAACTTAAAAATAATAGCAAACTCAATAACAGTGTAAGGTAGTAATAGTATTATTCTAAATGGCATTAAAGATATTGTTAAATTTTTCTACATTTGAAAGAACAGCCTTTAGAGAATTTGCAGAAAGTTTGCCTCAAACTACTACACTACGATTCACGGAGGAGATCTTACCTTTATCAATTCTTTGCTTTCTAGGTTGCCTCGTCGTCTCGTCAATGGCTTTCTCTATTTCTTGTAATCTGGTTTCTGGTGTTGGCGAGGCCATGATGGTTAGGCTTTTGAGAAATTTAGACATTTTTACTCTTCGCGTTGACCAGGTATTGCAGTGTGAATTGTTGCGTTGTGTGGCGTCAATGGTTATTAGTTCAGTGAATTAGCGCCATGTGATTCGTTATTTAAGAATAATCAATAACTTATTAAATAAAGAACGAAAAGATACATGAAATGAATGCCAGTATAAAATAATTCTCAGAAATATATACAGAGAAGAATTGGCTGTAAATGGTATCTTTACCTGCTACCTGGTAATGGGATCACTTTCGCGCGAGGATCGCTGAGCTACAAGTCACACGAATGACATTGTGCGAGACAGCAGCATTTCAGGTGCAAGGGGAATCAATCATAATGCACCTAGAGCCTTCAACAACTCCGCTGGCCCAAGAACTGGCCCTATTTATTACCCCTTTTCTCAATGCGGCGACATTCACGGCCAACGAGCACTATTTGACATTTGCGCAATTATGGTCGTGTAGTGATCTTGTAGAGTTAAGATTAGACATAAGTACGGCTATTGGTAAAATCCGCATCTCAAAACCAACTGAACTTTTTTTTACATTTTCACATAAGTTTAGAAATACAGCTAGTGCTCGGGTGTTATTTAAACAAGCTTATAACACAAACAAAATCTGGGATACGGTACAAAAACAGCACAATTAATAAACAAGTAAGTTTTACCAAAAAAGTATCCTTTTGCACATATAGAAAATTATACATAACATTATGTTGTTAGGAAGAAAAGAAAACCTGCTAAAACTATGTTATGATTAAACAAATTTAAAGAAAGAAATCAACAAAGAATGAAAATCTTTATTTTAATTAAATGCTGTAAAAAATAAATTTAATTGTTTTCATGAATGACAATGTATCTTTTGAATTCCATGTTTAGTTTACTAACTTCAAGTCTATGTGCAATGATTGCACTCCGTAATTATTAGTGTTATATGGTCACACCTCATTAAGTATTTATAACCTGAAGTGGTGTCACATATTTATAACCTGAAGTGATGTCAGGTATTTGTCTTATACAGGTTTTGAATCACTACATAAATTGACTAAATTGTTATAAACAAAACATGAAGTTAGTAAATTATATAATTCAAGAATTTTATTTACATTAGTCTCTCTAAATGTTAGCGTTGTAATCAAAATGTTTAAATACATATTTCATTATTTTCTCTCCTATACAACTTAATTGGAATATCGTGGGACCTGCAGTCATTGGAAATCATGAGGGGTGGGCAGCATTTGTATTTCTTCTCAGCGCTTCGCCATATGAATGGGAGTAGGAACAAAGTGGAGAAGCAAGAATGTGAATTATTTAGGACACTCTTTTGGCATTTTCCTAGAATGTGATTCATAAAACCACGGGAACGTTCGATCAGAGACGTTGACCTCTACAATGCGTGTCCTCGCTGAAGTCTCTTCTCCATGTGAACCGAAAGTTCGTAGATCTCTCTATCAATAGCAATTTTTGGAAAAGCACGAAAAAGAAATAACGTACTAGTGGTTACGCGAGCAACGCAAACCAATTTAACTCTTATTAACATTTTGGAGTACAATTAGGCGGTAGCTGAACTCAAGGATATTTTATGGTGACCGCGAAGGTTGGAGGCCGGGGCCTCTCCGTTTACTTCGAAATTAGAAGTGAGTAAAGTTGGGCTATGAAATTAGGGAATTTATTGACTGAGCCCAGCAACCTTAACGCTACAACCTTTCTAATAACCGTCCGTTATTTGTAAAAAAAAAGTACTCTCCTTACGGTGAACGAACATTCAGCATTAACTACCATCCAGAACGACTCGCGTTTTGCAAATAGTGTTAAATAGAAACAACGTTTTATAAGAATAAAATCATTTTCAGGACCAGATACTGAAATGGTACTGTGCGATTATCAGCAGTAGCAACAAAGATAGCCCTTTCATTCTTACAATGCAGTCGCATTGTAGCACAAGTAGTGCATCTCGAAGATCGTAATATAGATAGAGTACTAAACGTCCTATGTTATCTCTCTCACTTTTCCGATTAGGCCTAAAAATGGATCATCCAAATAAATTCAACAGAAATCCAAATCATAATCTTGTGCAGTGACGATGTGCCAAGTTACCCCGTCGGTTCCCCATTGAGTGTCAGTAGGGATGAAAAAAAAATTTTAAAACATCTTCAGTTTGATATATTTGTACAGAAAAATCGATGTTTTAAAAAAAATCTCATGATACAAATAAAATTTCAAGTATCACTTTATTTGTGGATCTATCCAACAGCTATTGTCAACTCTTACTACTGTCGATCCACAGGCGGCACGAAACTGTTTGCTATTCGCAACCTTTCTCCAGTGTTGCAACCTTTTTTTGATTATTTTGTACGAGGTAATCTCATTAAACTGCAATTTGAACCTTGACTACATAGAATAATGATTAGAAAATTAAGATGACAGTCAAATTTCAGGAATAATATACTTTAAAGTAATATTAACGTGTTATGTATCACATTAGAACCAGAATATTATTCTCGAAATGTTTCATCATATTTTAAACATCGATGTTTTTTGGTCACATTTTTATCGTCATCGAAAACCTTTTGGTGATGTATCAAGGTATCGGTCTTCCCCCTTCTCAAAAAACTGCCTAATATCTTGGAGTTCTGCTCAATAAACAAAACACCGAACACCATGGCGGCAAAATATAAAACACCGAATAGCGTTAGTGACTAGTAGAGTCCATCAATTATTTCTGATTCACAAAAAAACATCCCCCTTACAACTACATGTTACTATTCACTTCTATAAAGCAATGATACGACCCATACTTTCCTATGCTTCCCCAGTCTGGGCTGTCTCAGTCAAAACGATCATCAACAAAATTCAAATTTTCAACATAGATTCCTACACACCATCACAAAAGCTCCCTGGTCCCGAATGCGCAGTTACATAATGAACTTGGCATTACACCAATCCCCGTCCATTTCTCCCTCTTATCCGTAAAATTCTATTCCAATATATTAAAGATCCCTTCAGCTATTCACTTCCACACAAGTAAGCAAAATCCTCACCGCAAACGGTTAAAAAGAAAGTTACCAAGAGAGTTTTTTGATCCCCCTAGACATAAACCGATGAGTGGTCTCATTATAAACTACTGTATACAACCACTGTATTGTATTATATCTAAAAGTAAATTTCTGTTTATAATGTGTCAAGATTCTTGTATATAAACCATATTAATGAATTTTTATCTTATGTGGCTGCAGAGGGCCAGTGACCAAGCGAGAATTTGATTAAACCGATGAGCTTTTTCTCATTATAAACTACTGTTTATAACCACTGTATTGTATTATATCTGAAACTAAATTTATTTTTATAATGTCACAAGATTCTTCTATATAAACCATATTAATGAATTTTATCTTATACAGCTTCAGAGGGCCAATGGCCAAGCTAGAATAATTTTTTTTTTTTTTAAATGTATCGGTGCATCGATGTTTTGCTATCAACGGCGCGAGGCGTGGTGGTCGGTGGACATGGAGCCGCCTTCTTCGCGGTGTCGACGCTGGTATTTCAAAAGTGCAGCCTCGGCGCCGACTCTTCACATTTAACAGTCCGTTAACGACCGCACAGATGTGTCGCAGGCAGCGCCGCGGCGCGGGGACAGCGTGAATGTCAGCGGCGGCCGGAAAAATCCGCTCGCGCCCTGACATTTGCCTGCGCGCGTGCAACTGTGTGGTCGCCGCCGCCGCCGCCGCCGCCCGCTCACCTCACGTGCTTCCTTGCCAGGACGAATGAGCGGCCCGCTCTCGCAGGTTGGTCTCTTCCGCGACTGCTTCTCTGCTCGAATCTTCAGTGTCGACTTAAGGAATAGGCTTGGGTGGCCCAAGGCTTCAATGGATGTCACTACAGTGTCTCTGATTGGGGGGTCCTAGTGTTCGAGTCCCGACGATGGCAGGACTTTCGTCACTGTCTGGATAGGTCAAGTTCAGTCACTGTCTGGGGGAGAGTTCTGGCAACCGGCTGCTTTGATCGGTAGTTTTCCGGTTTTTTTTCCGATTTTTTCAATACCATGCGAAGGCCGAAGCATTCGCGTAACAAACGGGCGCGATCTTTCCTTCCTCTTTCTTGTCTTAACCTCACCCCATACCTACACACACACTACATGCTCTGTACTACCACACATGTCGGGAGACCAGTCGGGGGCTTAGACATGTTTCAGGGTCCCGCTGGTGGGAGATATCTAGTTGGGGAAATCCAGCTAGGCGATTTGTAGGTCGGCGCCAGATCTCGCCATCCAACAGGGGGAGATCATCGCCACCTCCAGCGATTAAACATTCGCTACACTTACGGGAATAATGAGTGTCGACGCGCTAGGGAAACATTAATCTATCAAACAACTAATGAACTGTTTTGAAGTGAAAGCCACAGAAATGTATTCACAGAAGAGAATTCGGGTGGTGTTGGGAGAGAATGCTATGTCACACAACAAAGCGACTGGTTATCTGGCTTCGCTTATGAAACATTGCAATAACGTGAGTTTTATGAATTGTGTGTTGGTTAATTCAAATCGAGAGAACAGTTTGTTTCCAAACATAACATCGCAATTACATTCCTCTGTCGAGATGTAATCAAGGCTCCGTTAAACTTCCATATTAAATTGAAAAAGTATTCGTATATTCAGCTCTTATATCATTGTGCTGATTACATTGATTAGGCCAGACATGCAAATTTTCTCGGCGGCTATATTTTTCAAATCAGAATTGAAAATCACAAGAATTAGATTGAATCCAATAACTCCAAATAAATAGGTAAATGGATCGAGGGATATGTGACAGCCTCCTGACAGCATACTGATTTGATATGTTCATTTTTCATCCCATTCAAATCATTCTCACTAAGCTTCACAAAATGATGAGGTTTATTGTTCATCTTTCTCCTTCGGTGGCAATGATATATGATCTCGATCAAAGGTTCTGGATTTTCAGCAAGGATTATAATATATTATTAAAGTAAAAAATAACTGCTAAGCCATTCGCCGAAGGACAAACCACAAATGGGCAGTATGTGTCAGTGTACTTTTAAGAATGATTATTTTCTTTTAGAATAAAAACGATTACTACTAGTTTTAAGATGACAGTTTGTTAATTTTTATTTGTTATTGAAACACATCCGGCAATCACTGATATCAAATTTAAAAAATTAAAAAATAATAAAAACGCAAAGTTAATTCAATATCTAATGTTGAGAGTTAAGAAATAGTAAACAGTATTGCTATCATAAATTAAATGATTTAATAGAGAAATAAAATAGTTTCTTTGTAGCAGACGTAACCTAATTTGCTCACTAAGATTAAAAATTGACCACGTAACAAAAACTGTTACATCTTCGACGATAACCTCATTTCTCCTCAATTGGGTCGAATGCTTCAACAACAGAAAGATTTTCACGGTCAGGTATCGAACCAACGGAGGAAGGGCGAGTTAACCTCGCATAGTAAACA
>BOPP01000058.1:3458405-3475204 GCA_017312745.1 Gryllus bimaculatus | reverse complement strand
GTCGTGGTCGGGGACGGGGACAGGGACGGGGACGGGGACAGGGATGGGAACGGGGACAGAGACATGGTCGGGGATGGGGCGAGGACGGGGACGGCAGGGGAACGGGAACGAGAACGGGGATGCGGGCAGGAGGTGGGCGGGCCGCGAGGGCGGTCAATCAGGCGGACTTCACAAACAGCGCTGGGACGTCACGAGCCACAATCACGCACCATTATTCGCTCAGGCGGCACAGCGGCGGCGGCGGCGCGGCGCGGAAAGGGAAGCTTTGGCCGCAGGGATGAGGGGAAAGGCTCGGGACAGGCACATTGGGCTCTCAGTGATAATCACATCCCAAAACTATAGATTTTGTGAAAGTCCTCAAAAAACCAATCAAAAGACATTTTCCCATATTTTACGATCTCGCGCTTAAGAAGAATAAGTTATGTAAAAAACTGAGTGAAAAAACGGGGTTTTTCGGTGAACAAAAACTCTTATTACAGGGCCCTGGTAACGAAAAAATGGATAAATCTAGTTGCTAAATTTAGTATAAATATCTTCGAAAAATCGATTGACGGCAAAGCGTCTGTTTGGCTGTCTGTTGTTGTGAGAACATCTCTAGCTGCTAAACAGTTCATCCGATTTTCTCCAAAATTGATATTCCCTGATCGATCTGGCAGATGTTGAAGCCCCTTCTATTTGAAACTTATAATTTACTCGTTCTTTGGAGGGTAATTTACAAGAAGCCCCTGAGATATTTTCATTTTTTTAAAATAAAAATGGCAATATAGATTTTGATTAAATTTTGTTGTTGGATAGTCTGAAGGCCCTGAAAAGGTGCAGGTCTCATGTTAGTAAAATCCTGACTTTTTGACGTTTGAAAAAATTCAAAATATTTTCGGCGTCTTCCTCGTACCACTACAATCATGAAGACACTTTTTTTTTCTTAATGTAATGTGTTCACAGATTTTTAAATAAGTAAATGATGAACTTTTCATAACTATGAGTATTTTTGGAGTAATTGGGCGTTAAAGTTACTCGCCCGCTCTGAAAATCCTGCGCTTTTTGATAGTAATTTCAGAAGTGTTTTGAAGTAGTTGGATGCTACGTAAGTTAGAATGTGTTTATTTTTTTTCGTTTCTTACATTGGAGCTTTTGTTATACATTTACAAATTAATCTTTTATAAATTATTTAAATCCTGTTTGAAATAAATATGAAATAAAGATTGCCCGCCTTCATTCGCCAACTCCCAATTCACGCAGTTGAATGCTACGTTCTACGTTAGAATTTGTATATTATTTCTTATTTCATTTTATCATTGTTTTTATTATTATTATTATTATAATTATTATTATTATTATTATTTTTATATATTTATTTTTATTATATTTAATTTTAAATTGCGTCTTATATTTGTGTTAAATGTGAAAACAAAAGGATGAACGGTCATTGTTGGTTGTTACCATTGTTGTAACGCCGCACAGATAACAAGGTGATGACAGCTGCTTTTCATTCGCGGTATTAAAAACGAATACTTTTGTATATTTGTAGAATATTTCAATATTATAGTGTTTAATAATTACTCATACATAGTTTTAGATCTACAAATATTTGCATTCGTTTCTCAGCGCTATCAGTATAGTATTATTTATTAACTTTTAATTATTTTACTTTCTCGAATACTGCTTATTTTTCGCACCTAGTGTTCTACGATTTCGAAAGAGTTTTTAAAAATTAATTCGGAGAGAAATTGTGGTATTAATAATATTACATGATCATTACTAAGGCGAAAAACTACGTTCTGGTTTAGCACGAAGAGATATTTTTGTTTTGTTTTGATTTTTTACTTTCTCATATAAATAGTGTACACATGTTGAGAATGTATTACTAGAAAAGGCAGTATGGGTATTTTGCAAAGAATACACGATTTGGGTCCCTGGTACCAAATATATTTTTTTCTTTTTTTTAAACCCTAGGTCTGTTTATCTAACTGTTCAACTGCCCATCCATCTCTCCGTTTGGTCTTATTAACAATGGTCTAAACCACACATAGATCTTCAACAAAATGAGTATTCTCGGATCTGTCTAGCTGAAATCGCAGACCTCCGAATTAGAAATGTTTTCTTTATTTTGGGGGGAACTTAACATGTCGTAGGACGTGTAAGGGGGGAATTTTACACAGATCCTAGAGCATTTTCTAAATTTTCTCAAGAATGAAACTTTTCTAACAAATTTAAAAAATAATTTTGAGCCATTTGTGAAAACATTTTGAAAATGTTGAGGCTTTACGTAGAGTAAACCTAAAAAGCAAACTATCCTTTTCATACTCAAGTCGCCGCAACATCAATCCATTGTTCAGACTGACGGACAGATATTTTTTTCATAAACCAATTGTTTATCTAACACCCACAAACCGTGAATTGTGACCTCACAACTTTTCAAAGGGACTTATTTACTACACAAACCAACAAGAAGTATCCACTTTTTCGGTATCGAGGGTCTACAATAAGAATTTGCTGTTGAAAAATCACCGTTTTTGGGTGCAGCTTTTCATACCTCTCTGTATACTACGTAGTAAGTACGCAAGAAAGTGAAAGTGAGTGATGACACAATACGAAAATGTAAATATTACAGAACCGGATGTAAATTATCGTGTTAGTTAACATGTTCTCTAAATTGTCAGTTAAGTATGATTGTGTTCGCGTGCTCTTTAATAATAAAACTCAAAAAAAAATAATATATACAAAATTTTTGACATTGCTTGTTTTTCTTAAAATTTGCCCCTAAAACAGACTTAAGTTCAGAGGCAGTTCGAGAAAAAATATTCAGAGAAGGCAAAGAAAAGATTAGGGAAAGGTGGTAGAACTGGGGGCATGAACACTGTGCTCCCCGTGAAACTACATTTTTTGTAATTTTACTCAATTCATTTAAAAAAGTCTTGATTGTCCAAAGAAGTGTTCCAATTAAGTCCGAGCGGAGGTCATTTCAACAAGTTTTCATTATCAAAAAGCAGAATTTGCTATAAGAAATTTATGCGGAGGATCGAACGAACCACCATGAACAAAGTGCAATTTTAAAAGTGATAAATTTCAATAAATCCATTCCAAAATGACATATTTGAATTTCCCCCGCTCTTTAGGAGAATTAGTAGGGTCCAAGTTGTAATATTGTATTACGTAACAGTTACAAATAATACGAGAAAGTACATGTTTTATAGCATCTCTAGAGTATTTTGTTTTGCCTTTTTTACCGTTTTCAGCTTTTCTTTTTACGTGATGCTTCTTAACGAAATTGGCAGTCAGTGATCAACAGTAACAATCTTTTCCTTCAAGGAAAGATTAATGTGCGTTCAAGATTATACCAAAGTGAGATCAAAATAAATACACAGATGGTATTGCCTTATTCCAACAGGTTTGTTTGTTTTCTGATTCCCAACACGAAATGAAAAATTTAATGCATACGGGCAATAATTAACAGAAAAGCGGTGAATTACTACTAAGAACGAAGGTTTGGTTTGAGAATGAATTAAGTTTGCAACCAACACACAGTTAATCATTTTAATAATTTTGTTGCCTTTTTTAACTGTTTTTGTTTTAGCATTGTAGACTTAGAAATAAACGTCGCGAAATTAATTTTCGTTTTCGAAAATTGGTACCATCTTACATTTTCATGTTTTCTGTTTCAAAAAATTTTAGTACTGCAATGTCGGTTTAAGGCAGTTGAATAGACCTTAAATATCAAATGAAAAGAATTTGGAGCCATTTTTTTAGAAACATTCTAAAATGTCATTGGAACGTCATGTAAGATGCCCCTTAAAATTGAAAGATCTACGATATCTCCCAGATCGATCGGGAAATATTAATTTTGGTGAATATTCCATGTACAGTTTGTGCGTTTACGGATTTACGGGTTGAGAGGACGGATTGAGGGACTAGCTGACAAGCGGACAGGCGTTTGGATTAAACAATTTATTGATATCAAGGCTTCCAAACCTTGGGTTTTGACTAAACTATGTATATTAAATAATACTATATAACGTATACTAGGAATAAAAATCTCCTTTTTGGTATTCCGACTTACAAAACGTGTTTTTTTTGTCAAACCATTCGCATTCTTACCTGCAATATTACATCAATTTCTCTGTATAGAAAATAATTTACAAAGTAAAAGAGCATTGCGTGCAATTCTATAATTGGAGACTGCACTAGATCGTATTGTATTGCTTTTTGTAGAAGCTTCGTTCTGTAATTCGGTTGTTCTTGTTAGGACTAATCACGAGTTGGCTCGTTAAGGTCGAATTCTGGCTATTGGTATAATTGCTTGCTTGGTCATCCCCCGGATAGATATACTGTTGACCCTGTTTTATGTGGGTTTACTCGTACTGCCTGAACGGTGTTATTGTAATAAAGTTGAGTTGATGAAATGTTTGTATTTACTTGCATATTTCGTATCCATAGACACTCCTCTTACATCAGCCGCTGTTGAATATGACCCCAATCCACGTCAAGATGCTCCACTTTTTTTGTAATGAACTTCTGATCATTAATATATGCCAATACGCAATTCCGATAATCATAGTAATCTTATATCTGGTAGTTCTGAATTCTAGTTTATTTGACCAAAAATTATTTTAAAAACTGGCATTATTTGAAACGTAACTTTTAAAACGGTCGCCGTGTCGAAGCAGAATCAAAAGTTAAAAATCTTTACACCTACGTCGTTTTCAATGGCTGTAAGGAATATTCAAACCAAATTCGAATAAAATCAAAAAACGCGATTGATCGCGATTGCGTAATAAAAATACGAACGAAATGCCGAACGGTCAATTTAAAACAGGACGTCGCTTCGTTCATTATTTCGAAATCAAATTGAACATAACCAAACTTTCCGAAGCTACAAAGAGGTTAAATTATTGTTAATGTTTAATGAATGTTAATACAATGAATTCAGTATAGCTATATTATTACACATTCTTATATTAATTGTATTACCTAATCAAAACAGCGCGCTCCACATTCAATTTGTTTTCCGAGTAAATTTCAGATCGTTATTTTTTCAGAAAACAATAATTATTATCCAATCATCTTCTTTAATGACTTTATTAATCAAGAACACAACTCAAAAATTCGTAATATGTGTAATATAGTAGTGTTTTTTATGCAGTGGCAGACAAACGAGACCGATTTGAGCAAGATCGACACTGTGCGGGATGTGAATAGAATGCTGACATTTTGTTCGATCCAATTCATTTTCGTTTACTGAGCCTAGATAGACTTAATAAAACGAAAAAAAGTAAGTAACTTAATATTTAAATAAGAAAACGAACACATTAAGTTAAAGATCTATTAAAATGTGGAAAACAATTCAAAAATACATAGATAAAATTAATGTAATATATCACAAAAGAACACAGTACACGTACGTCAGAAAAACAAAAGTGCCAATGAATGTCTCCTCCTCAGTTAGTCTACGACGAAATGCACCAAAAATTAGAATCCACTCTGTTCGTGACGTCTAACATCAAAACAATGAATAGATGAAAGACCCAGAAGGAAAGAATGAAGGCGAATGATGACGATATCGAGCAGTGGACTGATTACGTTCTTCATGGTGTGGGAGAACTTGTAAAAGCCAAATTATGCGGACACAGAGGAAGGGTATGTCGTACCAATTAAAAAGTCCCTCGCCATTTGGACTTTCTTGAAAATGGATCAGTAGATTCGATAGTCGGCGGTGATTAACACTGAAACCGTCCATGACGAGAGCGTCGATCTAAACGACGAGATCTTCCTAAAGGCCCATTCACAATGCAATCATAAACAGGAGCATAACGCATAGACATAAACATTAACATAAGTGATAGACTGAAGTATTCACACTATCTAACATAAACCTAAGCAAAATAAGAATATCCTATGGTTTTGAGACATTCTAGTTTACTGTTGGTTGGATGTGAGAATCGTTTCCGAGGTATCGACTGTGTCCATGGCCCATGGTAAATAGTCATAGTTCGCCTATCGACTTCAATCCTATTTCGATTCTCGACTTTGAGTTAACGTACTGTGATTGCTTCATTTCCTATGTCTTACTTAAGCATGAAGCTTGCCAGATGTTAAGTTAACGTCCTACGCGTTATGCTTGTACGAACGCATCGTGAATGAGTCCACTTGTGGACGCAGTCCTAACTTTTATGTTAACGTCATGCTTATGTTTATGTTTGCATTGTGAATGGACCTTAAAGGACAAAAAAGAGCGCGCGAGGCAACTGTTTTTGGTAAAACATATTAAGACGCGATTGTTGGAGAAGATACGTAATAAACAAATGAAGTATGCACAATAAATCACATTAAAGGACGCTAATAACACCGTCAAATTATTTTCAATGGTTCCACCGTGGACCACGATGTGTTGCCCAAATATTTCCGAGCTCATAAAGAACGAGCCTGAATTCGCATTTCGCTTCATCAGCAAAGGACCGTCCCGTCAACCCAATGGCCTTGTGCTAGTCAGACCCCATTGATCCCTCCCTCCGCGAGAGCGCAGCGCGGCGCGGGCGGTGGAGGCGGTGCTACATCGCTTTGCGGAGACGCGCGCGTCGCCATGGCAACGCGCCAATATGGCGCCCCCGCGGCGCCGCCCCCGCCGCGCCGCACCGCGCGGCCGTTCTCGCGACACGGCTTCCTCTGCACAGCGATATGGGCTTGGGCCGCGCCGCGAGTCCCTATGCGCGTGAAGTCAGAGCCGTGGCGTCCATATAAGTGTATATATTGTTGTGAAGTGTTGCATGTTTGTATGAATGAATTTGGATGAATGCTTTTGTAAATATAAGTGTGAATGCGAGTAAGAATGAAAAAAGTAAAAGACAACAACAAACGAACAAATAAACAACAAAAGAAGAACATAGAACAATTCAAAGAACTCCAAATTAAATGATGAAATTGAAAGTTTAAAAACTAACAAACCCTAAAGTGGGAATGTATATAGTTATAAGATAGGTTTAGCCAGTCAGTTTAAATAAAAATCCCTCACTAACTGTAAAAGCCTAACCGGCTGCAGTTAAAAATGTATTGTATTCCCGAAAGTCGAATACATTCTCGCCTCTCCAGGGCGACTGGAGAGGGGACAATAAAAAAAAGTATCTCTGCGCGATTAGGAGCTGAGATACTACACAATGTTTCAGTTTATGTAGGTTTTCCAATTGTTCTTCACGCTTTAAACAACAACACTCCATAAAGTGGCCGAAAATAGGTGTCATTTGTTGCATTCAACAGCGTTTTCTGTTCCTTATGAGGTCAAATGCAAAACGCGCTTTTCTGGATTGATTAAATCATTGATTAGTGCTCCTGGACGGGTCAACTGTCAAGGCAATTTGTTCTGTAACTGGAATGTATATTGTTATCGCGAAATGTGGCGGTGATCTTACACCACTGAATGGTGAATCTGGCGCCGACATTCACTTCCACTTGCGAGGTTTTCCTCAACCAAGTGGGGAACCACTGCAGCTAGAACAAGCTCGAAGCTCCCAACCGATCTCTTTCCGGCATGGGTGGTAGCGTACTACATGTAAGCTTAAGTGTGTGTAAGTAAGGCGTGAGGAGAGCACAATGGAGGAGAAGGGAAGGAGAAGGTTCACTTTCTCGTTTCCAGGCGAATGCCTACGCAAACGGGCAACGGACCGCAGGCAAACGTCCCTTCCCCATCTCTTCCGTTTCCATTCATCCCCCTCAATTCGGTTCGGGAAGCCAACTACTTCCTGTATCTTCTTCCTCATAACGAACAAATGTCGGAGGGTAAGAAAGTCAAAATCCGAAAATGATTTAATTGGATATTAATTATAACCATAACTTCTAAAAAATGCAACAGAATGATTAAGGTTTTAGTAATAGTACTCAGAAAAACAAGAACATGCATTGCACCAATCCTAATCAAGTTAAAGTACGTTATTATGTATGAGAATGAGTCATTTACTACGTTGAATGGCACATCAGCTAGAATAAATAGTATCGGATGCATTTCTCGCATCCCTCAAATCTCTGGAACACTACTACTACAGAAATACAAAAAGAATACATATTATCCTGCGAGATTAATCATTTGCGTTCTCCAGATCACATGACTTATTTTCATACTCTACATCGATGAAGACTTCAGCCACGCTCAGCATCCGAATTCCATCTCACCAACAGTACGGTTTCGATTTGGATTCATTACAATTGCAATTCGCGGTCCTGGCGTTCTCTCTGCCCCGAGGCCCACCCACTCCAGCTCCGCGCCGCAACAAGACGCTTCCGACCTCCTCTCCCCACCCCACCCCCGCCGCCGCGCGCTGTCCCAGGGGGCGCTCGAATGCTAACAAGCGCGTTGCCCGCATCTCCGTTGCATAAACAGCTTTGCCTGGCAGCCGCCGCCGCCGCCGCGGGCCCTCCTCCCCTAACTCGGTAAGCAGGATTTAATGAGCCCTCCGCGCCGCCCGTCAATACGCAGCGCGACGCAAATAAGCGGCGAATGAAACAATCTGCGCTAATGACGCCTGTCGGGATCGGCGCGGGCGGAGGCGCCGGACAGGCGCACCCCCACCGCACCTCCCGCCCGACACACTCCCACGCGCCGATTCAGACCGCCTCCCAACCGACAAGATCGTGTGTTCACCCTCGCCCACACTCCCTTCACTCCAGCCTCATTCCCTTCCACCCCCACCGACCGATACAAACCGCCTTCCAACCTCTCAGAACGTACGTTCACCCTCACTCAGACGCGGTCCACTCCCACCGAATTTCCCCTCCACTCCCACCGACTGATGCAGACCGCATCCCAATCGATCAAATTATGCGTTCACCCTCACCCACTCCCGCTACACTTCCGCCTCATATCCCCTCCTCTCCCGCTGACCGATTCAGACCGCCTCCCAACGAACAACTTCGTGTGTTCACCTTCGCCCACAATCCCTTCACTCCCGCCTTATTTCCCCTCCAGTCCCACTGACTGATACAGACTGCCTCCCAACCTCTCAGAACATACGTTTACTCTTACCCATACGCGGTTTACTCCCACCTCAGTTCCCCTTCACTCCTACCAACTGATTCAGACCGCTTCCCAAACGATCAGATCATGCGTTCACCCACTCCCGCTACACTCCCACCTCATCTACTCTCCACTCCCACCGACCGATTCAGACCGCCTCCCTGCCACACATACCATGCGCTCACCCTCTTCCACTCGCGCTTCACTCCCACCTCATATACACGCCCATCCCACCGCCCATCTAAATCTCCACCCAGCCACTCAGACGGTACAATCACTTACTCTCTCCCACTTCACTTCCTCCTCACCTGTGCCCACACCCATCGACCGATTCAAATAGTCCCCAAACCACTCACACCATGCTATCACCCTCTACCGGCACTTTCCCACTTCATCTCCCGCCCACTGTCAACGAACGATACAGACCACTTTCAAACCATCCTTTTCTCTGCCCACCAATATATCACTATATTTATGCCAACACAGTAGCTCCATCTCATGTGCCTTGTATATGCTCTCAACTAATAAATGATTTGCACTACTATTCCCATCTGTGTTGTGCTCTCCTGAGATACAACATATGGCAATAACGTCATCTCCTACTACCATGTCTCGGGCAGAAACCGTATACATTGCAATTGGTTTTTAATGTTAAGGTATTTTGCATGTGTACGTATTTTGAAAACAAGCACCTCTCGATGTGAACTTTTAATTTTGTACTAATACAATAAAGCAATATTATAAATGAGTTACATATATTATATTTTGCATAACAGCATTATACAATTATAAGACAATCCAAGTTCATTTTGGGAAACAACTGCATTGTGACGTCACGGCTATTTGAATCTGACCGAAAAAAATGTGGTCGCGTGTTCGATTTAACGCTCCCCCACCCATGATTCTCTGTCTGCGATTGACTGAATGTGTAATGACGCAATTATTCGTGCCATAAACGGCAAATACATCATTATTTGTGCCAAAAGATGTCATTTTATGAATAATTTCCTTACGAAAAAGGTTTATAATGATTGAATATCAACAAAGCATTCTAACAAAAGTTACGTACATAGCTCAACCCAACACGACGACTTCCACCAGCTTCCCTCCGGCACACCCTTCACTCCCCCGTCTACTGAAAATCTTATCAAATTATTATTAGATCGGACGGGGAACTTTGATGTATCTACTGTTTTACCTGCAAAGGAAATGGATGAGGCGCTTTCCTCCATACGGCATCCACTACTGTTCCAAGCAAACTAACAACAATGGTGAAACAGTTATTGATAAAAATTATCTTTGGATTTTAACAAAACAACCCCCAAAGAATTGTCTATTCAAAAATATTCTGCAAAAAAGATTAGTTCAGACGCTTCCAGAGCTTACGGTTTACGACGTGATTTTTGCGTTCAGACTGGGCAGCCTGACTGCCGCTGGCCGTGGGGAGTGGGGGTGGGGAGGGAGAATAAAGCGGACGCTGCACGCGCTAATGGACACGCGCCCGCCGCACATCAACGCGTCAGCCGCTCATTTAGCGCCAGGCGGGGGCGGGGGCGGCGGCCCCACACGACGCGCACTGGCCCCAATACTTCGAAGGGAAATACAAACAAACAAAACAAAAGAGAAATAACAAAAAGTAAACAAAAATAAAAACAAATAATAATAAAAATTAAAAATATAAAAAAATGACAAAATACAAAAATAACAAAAATAAAAATAAAATAATAAAAACAAAAATATCAGAAAATAACAAAAAACAAAAATAGTAAAAAAACAAACGAAAACAAATAAAAATAACCAGAAACAAAAAATAAAAAAACAAATTAATAACAAGAAACAAAATAATAACAAGAAACAAGATAATAATAACAAGAAACAAAATAATAATAATAATAATAATAATAATAACAAGAAACAAGATAATAACAAGACACAAAAAAAACGAAAGCAAGGTCGGTTCAAGGAAGAAGGGGTGATTTGAGATAATCATTTCTTAATCGCATTGTGTTTCCAGTCGCGTCTACTGCTATAGTCATTAGTCCTGTACTTGGAGTGAGGGTTCCTCATAAAAAGTGGCGGCGATCTTCTCCCACTGAATGGTGGGATGCAGCGCAGACCTACAATCGGCTTCTGGAGTTTTTTTCAACCAGGTATTCCCGCCAGCGGAGATCGCCCCCATCCAAAAGAAGCTGTAAGCTCCGGATGGTAGTGCGGTGCATGCGAAAGTACGTATATTTGTACGTAAAAGGTGAGGACAGGACTACAAAAATAAAGGAAAGATCGCGCGCGGTCCTTGACCCGTTTGATAGAGTACTGCTCCGGCATTCGCCTGGTTTTTTATCAAAGAAACCACGGAAAACTACAAATCAGAGCAGCCGGCTTCTCGAATTCTCCTCCAGTCAATGGATGAAGTCGACTTAGCTATTTTGCCTATCGAAAATCCTGCCGCCATGACGACTCGAAACCTAGAACCTCTCGGTCAGAGGCATTGAAGTGACATAAAAGGAAGGCAGTGGAATTGATCACGCTTCTCAAGTTTGTAATCACAGGTCCAAAGATTCGCCAAAGAATTTTGACGAAATCTTTTGTTTAGTCAGTTATTGAACACACGGTTCTCTAATTAAACGTTGCTTTTCAATCAAGAAATTGTCTCTAAATAGATAGTGTGTATCTAATTAACTTGCATCCGTAGTGGACAATATTTGTTATCTTGAAATGAGGAATGTTTTGGAAATAAAGTAAGAATTAATTTACGCTTTACTGCATTAGCTGTTAATTTTTACTTACGTAGTAGAATAATTTTGAACTGATAAATATCCAAAACTGGAAATTGACGAATATTACGATCTATACATAAATGTTCCATTTCTTTTAAATGTAACATTACATTAGGTACATGACAAAAATGAAACACTGAAAATGGGATAGATTATTTTGTGCTCTTCTATAGTGTGAGATTAACAAGGAAATATTACTACAAGTAACATTCGGGCATTTCTTTCTGCAGAAACGAGACATCAAAAAAAATAATTTATAAACACAATATGTTTTAATGCATTCACGTGACACATTTTTTTTGTCACCGTCGGTTGAAAAACTAGCTGTGAAATGTACGTCTCTTCGCCCACTGTGCGCGAGGTGGGGCGGTGGGTGTGAGGGCAGTGAGGTGGCGCGGGCGGGGCGGCGCGGGGCAGAGCTCGTGTTGCGGGTCGATACAGATTACCAGCGCTTCGACGCCTCTGCCTCCATCGCGTTCGCGCTGGACGACGCGGAATAAGCTCTGCGCCCCGCCACGGCGCGCACGCACGGGCACGCTCGGCGCTAGAGGCACACCAACCCATCTTCGCTGTATACTTGAAACACTAAGAGCGTTCGTCGGGAAAGGAATTTGAGAATCCTTCACAAACAAACTTAGTGATTTTTTAAAGGTAATGGAATCTTGTTTGACTAGATACTAGAGGCGCACCAACCCATGTTCTCTGTAGATTTGAAACACTAAGAGCTTTCGTCGGGAAAGGAATTTGGGCATGCTTCTCAAACAAATTTCGTGATTTTTTAAAGGTAATGGAACCTTGATTTGACTAGATACTACAGGCGCACCGCCCCATGTTCCCTGTAGATTTGAAACACAAAGCACTTTTGTCGGGAAAGGAATCTGGGCATCCTTCAGAAACAAATTGTGTGATTTTTTAAAGGAAATAGAACCTTGATTTGACTAGACATTAGAGGCACACCGCCCCATGTTCTCAGGAGATCAGTAGAAACAATAAGACCTTTCGTTGGGGATGGAATTTGGGCTTCCTCACAAACAAACTTTGTGATTTTTTAAAGGTAATGAAACCTTGATTTGACTAGACACTAGAGGCGCAAATTTTGTGATTTTTAAATGAAGGGTAGTGAGCCCTGGATGTGTTTTGTCACTAGAAGCGCACCACCTAATGTTCTCTTAGATTAGATTCTCTTAGCAATCCTGGGTTCGATTTCCGGTCGGGGCAAAAATTAATTGTGCACTATCCTTGCGATGTCCCAGTATCTGTTGCTTTGTGACGAAAGCTCACTTCTCAGGTTGAGAAGACCAGAAATCCGACGTAGGGATGGTCATAAGCTAACTACACGTACCCCTTAACCGGCCGCAAGGCCGGAACACTGTTACGTCATCGTCATCGTTTGCCTTAGGTCGTAAAGAGCTGATAAGCCAAAGTACATACTTACATACATACATTAAAATTAATATAATGAACGCTTATAAGCATCATTTGTCTATTATGAAAACCAACAACAATACAATTGCAGTTCGTCTCCGTCATTTTGTTTACCGAGTCGCAACCGAAATAGTCGACATTTCGTCATGTGTGTAAGAGAAAGGTTATATCCTTGCATAATGCCAATGTACGAGTTGTTGGCTAAGGGAACATTGCGAGTATTTTAAGTTTCAAGATTGATCTGTATATAAAAAATGTATGTACACGTCGATGTATATTTGAGCGGTAAACCCCAACAACGTGACCGATCTCCATGAAAATTGGCACATCTACGTGTTTTTACTTCCAGATGTTTATGTGCTAATAATTTTGTTGTAACTCTACTAAATGGTGCCTCAGAACAAAATTGCGCTTCAATTTAATTCGGTTTTCATTCAAACTGCGCTCCGCCTGGATTTCATTGTTGATGAACGTGTGAAACTGAGAGCCATGGAGAGTCACAGAGAAACATAGAAAGTCGGAAAGGAGGGATAGACGGAGGAAGGACGGATAAAGGAAAAGGAATAGAGAGAGGCAGAGACAAACAGGGACAGAGAGGCAAAGATAGGAAGAGAGACACAGAGACAGAGTCAGACAAACTGAGACAGAAAGAGAGGGGGGAGAGAGAAAGGGAGAGGAAAGGAGAAAGAGGGAGATGACGGGCAGAAGAACATCTGCGGGGTTCCGTAGTAGTTTCTCAATAAAACGTTTAGAAAGAATATTGTTGTTGTGTATAGTAGTATTAAAATAATATTCAGTTTCCCTTTACGAAAAAAAAGTTGTTGGTAAATTGTACGAGATGGATTAATTACCGTGGATAGCAGCATAGTCTACTATTGTCCAATAAGTCATACATGTATAAACCTTGATACATATAAAACATTTCCTTTTTTTGTAGAAACACATTTAATTATATTTCAATATATTCATATTTATTATATTTCTGTGTTCACAGTGGATAGTGATTGCATTTTTGCATTCTTTGTAAACCTTCATCTCAATAGGTTTGGACAAAAATTACTGAGCGACATGAAATGAAATTTTTGGATTGTTTTTATTTTTCTTTTCCTTTTCAGTTTACATCCTAAAATATTTAAGATAAAAAATGTACTCAAACTTGTTGTACTAGTAAAATGTCATTTGTTAATAAGATAAATGTATGAATAAAAGAGATATATAATACAGTGTGGTAAATAAGAGAAGATTAATGAATAAGGGTCTCAAAAATATATTTGCCCTCCTCTCATGATTTAGGTTGCGCACACCAAAGGCATCAACACAAAGCAAGAAAAGAAAATCAAATAAAACATTTCCAGAACCCAGGTTCATTTAGAAAAAATGACAATATTTCCACAAACTGTTTTGTTTTATTAATAATAAGCATTTAGTTGAAAAAATAATTTTATATTATGCTAATAATATTATTTTAAAATTACTCGAATTAAATTCTCGGTAATATTATATTAAAAAGGTTTTGAATGATTTTTCAAAATGCATTTCTTGATCACTCATCTTTATTCTCAGAAAAAAAAATTGTTGAATCGTTTGATATAAAAGCGATGTTAATTATGAACCCAGATTAACACTCAGAAGTTGATCCAGTTTGTTAGTTATCGTTTCTATGCATCTATTGTATATCTAGTTTCCATAGGGACCTGTGACACAAATGACCGGAGTTGCGGTTATAAGTGCAATTCAGATAACATCGAATGCGCAGGTTAATTATTTCATAAAACACAAAAACGACCATAACTGTTTCCTAAACAGCGCTTCCTAAAACACTAGACTCGTTGGTATGGAACGCTACAAAGTGAACCTGTTCCACGCATCAGTTACTAAATGGAATCGAATGACCGCTAATAATTAAATTTCGCAATGAAGCTATAAAATATTAATATAATATTTTAATTAAAGTACCGCGGTATTCTGAATGGTTAATTTCGTTTGTCAAACGGCACGATATTCGCACAGGCCGAGAGAGATTTTCGATGTTCGGGGCCACGGACAGAGGACATTTTGACGTTCTCTCCTGTTGTAGGATAGGTAAATCTATTTTATTCCTTCCAGTACAAAACCATACAAAGGTACTCTCGATTTAAAAAATGGATTAAAATATTATCTTTTTACACCAACTACAGGCAATGGACTGAATATCGTGCACTGTTCGGCACTGCAATTTGTTTTGATTGCCCTGCCTCTACTTACGAATTCACCACATCCTTAACAGAGAACGGAAGTCAGATTTGATCTAAGATTCCAGAAATTATGTTCATTCCCATTCTGTTTATTATTTGTTTCTTCACGTTACACATAGTCGTGATGGATTCAGGTGTGGAACCCGCCGATTAATCTGAGGGCGGCATCATAGATTTTTGTTAAGAAATAAACATTTGTTATTACATTGTATATTGTATATTTTTTGTAGTGTGTATATGATACTATACAATATTATTTTTTACATAATTGCCTAAATCTAACATAAATATTTAAATCAATATTTCCAAATGAAGGAAGGTAACAAGCGAAAACTCTAGGTCGTTTCTTTTTTATGGGGGGGGGGCATGGCCCCCATGCCCCCGTCCCCCTATATTAGCCACTGGATTACGCCTGCAGATCACGCTAGTGTACCACACAGCCATCATGGTGAGGCTGCCGCACAAACAAGTAACGGAGACTTCAGCTTCCCATGGTTCCTCAAAAAACTAAAATCACTACGAAATCGATGTTTCGATTCAGTTCCGCTGAAATTTTTCGTGTGACAGATCATTCCTAGAAATAATTTTATTATCTTACCAGAGTAATTAACAAAATAACAATGAGGTCCAACACTGCGTTTGAGGCCCCAAGGAAACCCACTTGATCTCACGCATCTCCAAAATAGGTCCATATACGCGTCTTTCAGCCAATCATCTTCACATCGCAATCGGTCAGATCTAAATCCCAGTGTCTCTGATCTTAGCCTTCTTTTTTCCATCTTGGAAGACAAAAAATTATGACCGAAAAAAAGAAAATGTTTATAAGGATACAATGTTTTTGTACTATGTAAAATAACTGACACGTATGTATTATACTCTGCATTTTCAACATCTTTGCTTCTCTGCATCAGATCTCAAAAGAGAGGGACACTTAAGGGACTACGAGCGGCCGAGAAATAAAATCGATTCTGCTTCTCCCTCGTAACACGACTCCCATTGCCTCAACACTCACGCCCCACACCATTGTCCTTTATGTCATCTCCTACCATGACTTGTAAAAGTATTTAATTATTTATTTACCATTGGATTCGGTTAAAAACTGTATCTGATGTATGGGAGTGTAAATGTAAACGTATGGAAGAGTCCCTTGACCTTCGTTCTAGGAAGCTGCATCCCATGGAAGCTGCATGTATTCTTGGTAGCCTTCACTTCGTAGTATATTCTCTATTTTCATTGCCCTGAACTCCATCTTTTTTCTTCCTTTTCAAATAGCAATGTTCCGCACATCACACCTCCACCCTTTTAACTTCATCTTGGAGTGTGTCTCATCTCCCCCTCCCCCTCTCTTTCTCTCTCTCTCTCTCT
>BOPP01000058.1:3440447-3451393 GCA_017312745.1 Gryllus bimaculatus | reverse complement strand
GGCGCCCCACCGCCGGCGCCGCGGGCCAATGGCGCGCCGCCCGTGAACGCCGCCGCCCCGCCCTCTGCGCGCGGCCCGCACTGCTCCCTCGACACCCGTGCCGCGCGGACGACGCCGACGCCGACGACGCCACCGCCGCCGCTGGACGCTCCAACGCCGCGCACGGACACACGCACGCAGGTAGGCGCCGCTCCACGCGTCGACAACGGTTCAGTTCGATAAGATAGGCGCGGACATGTGAAAACAGCGCAAGTCAATTCTAATAACAAACGAAGAACGTTTTAAAAGCAAATGCCATGTTTCGTTTACATTGTATTTACTATCAAGATGAGCTGTCAAAAACATCATAGAAGCATGTGTTATTTAGAATTGTAAGACTCGTTGACATGAAATGTGATTGAGTTTGGTCCCATAGAGAAAACAGATTGTCATGTATGCATATACTACATATATTGCCCAAAAAATATTCGACAGCTTTTTTTGACGTCTTTACTCCCGTGTCCCCATTTCTATGCAGGGCCATTTAAATTTTCAGTGTGTTGTGTCATTGTTGCTGGAATTTAGGTGAAATAAATCCTTACATACTTTTTATTATTCAGTTTGTTTTAGAGCAAATGAATAATCCGTGCTAAGGGAATGGTTTGTTTTGGTTTTAATAATCAGTTATTGGGAATGTCATGCCCCCTCCCATGTAAGCAAGTTATACGAAGTAGAAAAAAATAAATATTATTCTCTACATTAAATAGCACTTTATAAAACTATGAATTATTTTGTCATTGTGGTATTTTTCTGTCAATTTGCGTTTTCATATTTGTGAACTATTTAATTTCATAGCACCACCGGGTATCACTGTTATTATAACGTACTCATTCAGTGCGTGTTTAGAAATGTTCAAACGTGGGTACTAGGCTTATATATTATGCATGAATTTGTTCCACCAAATCAGCGTAATATTAGTAATTCGTCTCCAGAATTTCTTACTCAATTTAGAAAACCTCGTTAACCTTATTCAAGTAAAAAAATCATTTTATACGCCTTACAAATAGTAAGATACTTAATAAGTGTAATAGATTTTGTTTTTTGTTAATATATTAACTTCTGTTAAATGTTATAGGGATTTTGAAATAATATTGTTCGTAATAGGGATATTTTAGTTTTGTCTGAAAGAAAGTATAAAAGAATTAACTGTTACAACTTGTTTTACGCATGAGGGTGGTAGACCACAATGACTACCATTGCGTCCGTAAAACATCGAATATTCACACTCGTGTACATGATGTTTTCACCAGTTCTAAATATTAAAACAAATATGTAAAAAAACGTGATTTTTTTTAATGTATTGATAATTACTCTCTACGCATTTTAAATACATACGCTACGTATTTTAAATACATTGTAGAGCGGCCAAACAGGCTTGTTTGCTACGCGGTACTTTTAGAAATTGATTAATACAGATTAATATTTCAAAATAAATAATGCTGAACCAAACACAATGAAGAATGTTTGTTGAACGATTAGTGAACAATCTTTTAATGTTGCGCGTGAATAGTTTTATAAAATCAGTACGTTGCTTAAGTGTGACATGTGTACATTTATAGTAATTTTTCTATGTAGAAATATTTCGCAATATTTTTTTTAATAGTATTCGGTTCTGATGATGGGTTCCAATGGAGATTGCGTTCAAAAGTAATAAATCCAAGTATTCATTGGAAACGAATGTGTTAATGAAGTCTTATGGTGTCTCAAGTACGTAAAGGAAATGTGATGATCTGAAACAAGAAATGTTCCCAAGCTTTTCGGTCAACAATGTTTTGCGCCTTAATGTTTTACGAATTATTTCATGGCTGTGATAGTGTTCCAAAAAGTGTGAAAAGGGATCATTCCAAGGAGGAATGTGAATAAGTTTTGCTACAAGGTTTATGAAACGTAAATAGATGACTGTCAGTATAAAGTTTTATACAGCAGAATTTTCGTTGCTGTTTTTTTCTTTTTTTTTTTCTCTATACTACGAGAAGTAATATACACCAGAGACATCAATTAATACTGATCCATTACAAATTATGTGTTTCGTATCTTCATTAAGAAAATGTTTGAATAATCAAACACGACAGGAATTTAAGTTGCCTTCTACAATTCTTTGCTCTATGTAAATTCACGAGAACCGAGAAATACCTGATAAAACTGAATCTGATTATTTACAGTATTTATTAACTGTTTTCAATGATGAAATATACAAGTGTGATATGGCATCTGTAAAGGTGACTCGATTTCGTTATCTAGTCTTAGGCTGCGAAATATCCATAACATTTTTTCGGGAACAGTACCTATGCAACGACGGCTGTTAAAACCTATCATTTCAGATGACATTGAATCGAAACGAACATAGCCCGAAGAATTCATTAGAAGAATAAATATGCAGTGCAACAGAAAATTTAATAAATGTTAAACAAGATTGTCATTAAATTACATATTTGCTTCTTCTAATAGTGATTGCAGAGAAAAATAAGAAGAAAAAAGGTTTGTGAAATTTTCACCTTGGAGGCTAAACATTTTCCCTCGTGAAGTAAATTGTATTTTGCGAGGGCCTACGACTTCATTGAAATTGTATTTTATTCCTTAGTGGCTAACATGTTATCCAACCTTAACGAAAGCGAGAAAGTTCAAATAAAATTTAAATAATACAGAAATGCTTACACAGATCATGACTTCGTGTTTTGTTGCCTTTTTAAGAAGACTTAAATAAATTGACCCATTGCAAATATCTCACGGGTGGTAATAGCGAAGTATAATTTTATTACCTGCTTATAATTACTGTAGTACATCCAATGTCACTCAATAGTTTGATGTGAATGCAACGATACCTCACGAATGGAAATCTGTCGAACTGATGAAACTGTAGAGTGAAATAATGAAACCTACATTTATATCAACTCTGTAACATTACCCTCCTTCTTTCTCCAGATTAGAAAAAAATGACTCTTATATCCAATCGTGCCTCCTCATGCCACGACCCAGATGCCGGGAAATCGGAAAATCAAAGCGGAGAACGACAGTCGGGATACCACGACACATTTTCAACCATTCCGCAGGTTTAATTTCTTAGCCTAATTTCGTAATGATTTTTTTAAGGTTACAAAAGTCTTATAAAGAAAATGTGAAAATAATAGTTGAAATGTAAATATTAGTTCAGATACGAAGACCTTTCTTGTTTATAACTTGTGCGATTCAATTTACACTTTACATTTTTATTTTACAAAGCATTTTGTCATCTAATTCGTTAGAAATTTAATTTGCCCAAGTTATCGTAGTCGAGCCTCATAGTTTTGCACGCCCGTAGCAAAGCGTCGTGTGGGCCATAAAAGTGTATTTCACTTTTCAAGTTAATAATATATTTCGTTCAAGGGTTCGCATTGGCCTTCTGCATGTTCTGGAGGAGACAAGTCGATTCTTTTACAAAGGAAACGATAATAAAGGACACGAAAAAATGTAAAACCCTATTTCATTGTCATCTTTAGGAACGTCTTGTCCCCGCACCTATTTCTATCAATTTCCATCCGCTCCCTTCAAATAAATCTCGATCTTTCATACGGCATGACTGCGCCCGTTGAACTCGCCCTTTGTCCTTCTAGTTGCGCGCAGCGAGGGCCTGGCGGACAGCCCTGAGCGCCCTGCGTGGCCCTGCGTGGCCCTGCGTGGCCCTGCGTGGCCCTGCGTGCATGGAGCGGCCGCCGAGCGCACGGCTAGAGGCGACTGAGTGGCTGTCGGGCTGAGCGGGGCGCGGAGGTCGCGGCCGAGAGCTGAGAGCCGAGGGCGAACGCAGCCAGGGTCGCTCTGCGGCGACATCCGCCCGCATTTCGCACTCCCGCTTCCAACGCTCGCCGCTCTCCGTTGACACCTATGCCCGCCAGCAGCCGGAAGCGGTTGTAAACGTTCTCTGTGAAGGTAAGGTTCACTACTATGTACAACTTAGTACTATTCATGTTCGGCCCTAAGCCGCCATCCTGATTGAGGTTTTTCTGGGTTTACTCCACCGCTTAAGGCGTATGCCGGGATGGTCCCTAGATTTGTTCTCCCAGACGTAAATATACAGCTTGTCCTCCCCTTTTAAAATGTTACTACTCTATATGTATGTAAAATTCAGTGGTTAGGCGGAAGAGCAGGCCGTGTGGCCTGAGCCTCACCGTTAATAAAGACATTATTATTATTATTATTATTATTATTATTATTATTATTATTATTATTATTATTAAGGTTACTCTTTTGACTCGTGGGTTGGAATGCACTGCGAATGTGAAGGCATTTTACAAGGGCAGACATATAGAGCAAAAATAGAAATAGGTAATACGATGAATATTGGAAGACTTGATCATAACATATCATTGTTTCGTAAATCGGGATCTGTTCGCTGATTAAGGGAAATATTGTGTACGTGAGGGTCAGTACCAAAGCTAAAGAAACAGAAAAATAAATATTCTAGGAATCGTTTTCATTAAATAATTACCTCTCGTTCACGTTGTCCAACCTTGTAAACCATTTCTAAGAACTTTCGTAACCACGTATTTTAGGTCTATTTTGTTTCTTAAAGAGCTATTAAGTACACTATAGTTCATACGAATTGTTCAAGACTTTACGGCTGAATATTTAAGTGCAATTAAATATTTGACTACCAGGAAACGCAAATGCGGGGATCACGTCAACATTGAAAAATTATCTTTACCAAAGTAACGAAATACTAACGGTCATCGCTAGCAACGATGTTAGAAACCCGTATGTGTAGAATTACTTTCGAAGAATCAACCCAGGATTACGTGACAACGTTAAAGTGGAAACAATATTTGTTCATTTATGATATGAGGATTTTAGTTGAATAATAATTGTTTCTGATTTGAAGATTATATTCTATGGTAGTTTGAGTATTGTATGTAATCTGTAACACACTTTCAATGACAATTCAGAGAACAACTTTTCTACAGCAGAATTGTTTTTTGAAGACACAGGACGCCCACTTACGTCCTTGCATTCCAAAGATGTTTTATTTCTAATTTCTTCTCATAATTGTCAAATAATGGTCTCATAAATGTCTCATAATTGGCAAAGATCAATGCCCACAAAATCTTTTATTGTAACTTCAGTGCTTTGAAACTCGATTAACTCCCTTTTTAATATATATCATCCGTATATATAAACCATGTGATCAAAAGTATCCGGACACAAGGCTGAAAATGACTTACAGTTATGGTGCCCTCCGTCGACATTGCTGGAATTCAATGGGGTGCTGGCCTACCTTTAGCTTTGATGACAGCTTCCTCTCTCGCAGGCATACTTTCAATCAGATGCTGGAAGGTTTCTTAGAATGGCAGCCCATTATTCCCAGAGTGCTACACTGAGGAGTGGTATCGATGTATCTCGGTGAGGCCTGGCACGAAGTCGGCGTCCCAAAAGATTCCAAAGGTGTTCGATGGGATTCAATTCAGAACTGTGCAGGCCAGTTCATTACAGGGATATTACTCCGCCATAGGCCGTGGAGTATGACCAGGTGCTCAATCGTGTTGAAAGATGCAATTGCCAACCCCAAAATTAGTTTGAGCCGAATTGCTCATCAACAGTGGGAAGCAAGAAGGTGTTTAAAGAATCAACATAGGCCTGTGCCGTGATAGAGCCACACAAAACAACAAGTGATGCAAGCCCCCTCTATGAAAAACACGACCACACCAAACACCATTATGGACGTGGCCGGATACTTTCGATCACATAGTGTATATAACAAGAGTATTCCATCTCACGCACTTTGACGCGACTACCTACCAGCTACACTAACAATTCGAGTGAATGGAAACCTCACCTCCCCCTCCGCAAGCTTATCAGAGAGGATGCCTCCCTCCTATTGATTCCTCAGAAATGAGAGTATTGATCTTGGCGTAGCCTGCTTCAAAAGTTTCATAGTAAATTCGTATTTATCATTTTTTATTCAGAGTTTGACGTTTCACTTATTTTCTTAAATTGTGTTACAGATTTTTTTGTCCTGTGTCAAATATACTTTGAAAATGCAATTTAGTAGTAAAAAAATGTAAACAGGCATTATCTACGTACACAAAAAAATCATGATGTTTTGGTCAAGTCGTCCTTCAAGTAGGGATTTTAAAAATACTTTGAAAGCGATTGGCTATTTCTCTTCGTGATCTTGTTTAACTTTCTCTTAATGGTTGTCAGCTCCTTAAACATCTCTGTATTCATCTGCATTAATGAAATTGATCTTCAAGCCACTATTGGTTTTAATTAAAGCTAATACTTACTTGTAAAGTAGTAATTCCACTGATCTGGTAAAATAAATATATTAAAAAATGTATTGAAGCGTGTGTTGTGTTTTTCAAAAAACTTCATAGAATCTCGTACGATTATTATTTCAAGGTTACAAGTGTGACGACTTGGGTGTGTATTTATGTTAAATATTTTTGATTTAATTTGTTATGATAAGAAATTTTAAACATGATAGTCAGTTTCATGGCCCGTCCGTGATTTGTCTTAGGAAGTTACATGATATCAAAATGGAAGTCACGTGAACATTACATGTGAACATCTACATGAAAGTTGCAATATAATGAGATAAATTATTTTAAACAAGTTTTCATTATAAGTGCGATTTCATTTCACAATCTGATGAACCCAAGTCGTAATAATTTAGGTTGAGCCGAAAAAGCAGTAAAGTAATTAAAGTGTCACGAGTGTAGACGCATTCAAAATCCCACAATGTTTTTTCTAGAATTTATTCATAGTATTTTAGAATGGCCCGGGTAAAAATAAGCAAATCGGCTATTGATAAGAGGTATCGAATAGCTATTGATCGCATGTCAAGATGCCTGAGAACTTCGCAAAGCAGTCCCCCCTACTCGATAATTCTCTTTAAATGTTATGGATGATACCTGGAACAATTGTCATTTGCCCATCAGTAGGCCGAAACGCGCCGAATGATATTTCACAATTTTCGTCGAAAGAGGTCTAACGGTAAATGACATTCGAACACAGGGAACAGGCGGACTCACGCGGACTCACGCGGACTCACGCGGACTCACGCGGACTCACGCGGACTCACGCGGACTCGCGCGGACTCGCAATTGTGCTTTCTTCTGATCTCAATATTTTTTATGCACTAGGTAAAGAAAGCAAGAAATAAGTTACAACTTGCTTGAGATTTCGTAAAAACTTCGCGGTTGTTTATTCCTACTCACTGGCGGAGGCGGCTCAGGGCGTCAACTGATGTTACTGCAGTGCCTCTGACCAGGAAGTCCAAGGTTCAAGTTCTGTCAGTGGCATAGTTTTCAACATTGACTAGATAGCTAGAGAGATGGACCGAGTTATCCGGGGAAAATCCTGGTTATCCAGAGAATGAGGTTATAAACGATGAAAAAAACAACTTACCAAACCTATTTTTAACGAAGTTGAACTCTTTCACCTAAAAATACATTGCATTGTGTGTTTACAGAGTACACAATATATGTCGGTACAAACTAGTGGTGGCCCTAAGAGTGCATCGCCAAAGCTACGCCCTTCCCTTCCTCCAATCCCACTTGTGGGCTGCCCTTCGCTGAAGGCAGGGGGAGGGGTTGAAGAGGGATGGCAGGTGGGATGAGTGCGATGAAACCGACCGCTGTCACGTGAATTCGGGTAATACACCTACTGAGAATGGCAATCATTCGGCCTCTGAATCAAATATTCATTTACTACGCTAAACGTAATTTCTTTTCCGAAACACATTCGGGTTACTGGACGTCCAGCTAAAGAGATCTGTGTCAATGAGATAATGTTGTACTAATAAGTATTTTATGTTGCAATGTGCTTCAGCTCCGTTGACGAAGGTGAAGTCGTATACTCTACGAATATTAGCAATGTGTTTATTTTCTTGTTTTGAGAATGCAAATTACATTAGTTACAACGCTTGTTCTAATTACTGTATCTAACACAAAAACTATTATATTTTTAGTATCTGAAAAAGTGAACCAACCATAAATTAATATTCATTCTTTTCAATTGGATTAAAACTAAATAAATCCAATATTATCTGCAGGACTACTTGCGTAGTCAGATACCACATTAGGTTTGTTGAGTCTGAAACGTGTTACTGCAGTAAGAATATTATCTATGATAAAGAAACTTGACATGTTAGTATTATTATTGGTCTCGTTGACCTTAATATTGTGAGCACTTTTTTTTTTAAATTCCCTTGTTAACCGCTTAGAGTCAGAGTGGATTATTATTGCAAAATTGTTTTATTTCGAGTTTAAATATTTTTAATAGCGACTTAGATTACGAAATTCATTTTTATTTGTTATTTTCTGTCTTCATTGAAAAGTTATGACCTGGGACATTAATGTACCCCTGGGCTCTAACACTGTCAGTTTGTGACCCACTCAAAATAATGTTCTAATACGACACGAAGGAGAAAATATGGTATAATATTTTCTCCCATCGCTCCCCCTTCCTCATTCCCCTCTTCATTGGCACTCTCTTATCCATCCACGCCCCCACCCTCGTCCCCGACTACTCCACCGCTCACGATATAACCGTCGCCCTCGCTCAGTCTCGTGCTCTAACTCCGTTTCTGCCTCAGAGGCCTTCTACTGGCTCAGTGGCCCTTCTCATTTTACTCGTACCTCGCTTCGGTTCCACCCTTGCCTCCACCCGTACGTCGGTATCCATTCCCACTTCCACCCCCGCGTTCATCCCTGCCCCCGCTTTTGACTCCGTCCCTTTCTGTACACTCACCGCCGTCCCTCCCTCCGGCGGCTCCACACCTGGTTCCGCCTGCACCTTGCCATCGTCCCTGTCCTTACCCCCGCCCGCCTTACTGGTCTACGTCCACGGACTGTCTATTGGCGTCATCACTCCGCCCTTTGTTCAACATCCGGCGATGCCTCGCGAGTGGGGCATCTGTTTTTGACTCTTCTTTTTTAGCGCGACACGCGGTGGTTTCTGCTAGCAGAACGTACTTACAGCCACCTCTCGTGATAAAACATGCACTCAGTACGGAGACTAATTTACCTTATTATAGGCAGTTGTACGCGGCTTCGCAGAAAGCATGATGAGAATTCTTCTTATTCAATCCATTCCACTACTTCATGTTGGAGAAGTTCCGAACATTCTTCGTATGTGTCATGGAATGCTTTTTTGATACTGTAATTATAAATATTTTTTTTATTTCATGGGACTTTTCAGTTCTTCGTTATATTCAGCAAATTTCTTGATCTACGAAAATATACAGATCTTTGTAGGTGGATGGAAGTTATTTTGTTTTCTCACCTAAATGGGTGTATCTTTTAAGATTAAGCGACTATGGATTAAAAGTACTTTCGTTATATTAGGATTTATTTTAACAATGCGCTTCATGTATACCTAGCTATTTTCACGGGTTGCACTCCAAAGGGAGGCTTGAACGTCCCATAATGACGTCAATCTGTAGCGACATGCAAGCTTCCGGTTGGATAAAACTGCAACAGCTGATTACCTCAGACAAGTCAAGTATATAATACACGTAAGTAAACCGGGTATTTTGTACATCAATTAATAAACTTTTTTCTCGATGAGTATATTCGTTTTTGAAAATTACTTTTCATTACACAATTCGAAATTCATAACTATTTTTGTGCTTACACCGTTAAATATTCATTTTATGCCGTATGTATTATATGATAACTAGTTTGTACGCGTATGTGCATGAGCATTCGAGAAATTCATTTGTATCAGCCGTGGTTGACCTTTAAAAGCATTTAGCAGAGTACACTTTTTTGAAACTTATTCAAATTCTCGCAGGGAAGCTTTGCTAGTGCACGGAGGGTCTTAGTAAATGTGATTTTTTTTCTTTTCTTTTATTACTGCAACTCAATATCACTATATTTGGTTGTTTCATTTGATACATAGTTTCGGACAGTGTTTAATTACTTTATTCTTTGGATGTAATCAATAAGTTGTGTTTTAATAAAATATGAGAGTCTCGATGGCAAGTGTTACATAAGAATATAATTCAGCTAATATATTTCTAAGATAACTTACAATATTTATATTTTAAGTTAACCAATTAAGGAACAAATTGTTAGAGTTTTGAAAATTGGTTGGTTCATTTATTTGTTCGGGATCAAATTATGCTGGTACATTATTTTGTACTGGCTTAGGTTCCAGGGTTCCAGTACGTGCAGTTCTAAAACCCTCTGCCATATAGATAAATGATGTAATACGCACTGAATTGCGTGAATAAGGGTAATGAGAGAGACGAGTGTGGAAGTGACGCGGTGGTAAAACGTGGGAGGGTGAAGAGGGGTGGGGATGGAGGGACGAGAAGCGGAGATAAATGCGAGGCGCTGAGGCGTGAACGTGGACAGAGCGTTCGAGGCGAGTTGAGGAGGTCTGAGGTCGACGGCATGGAACGGACCGGAGGGACGAATGGCTGCAAGATTTACAGGGTGGTGAGGGCGGGGCGGGGACGGAGAATATGGCGGGAGAAGGAGGGTGTACGAAATTGGTGCGTGGGGTGACGGTTCGGGGGCGCAGAAATGTTTGCGGGAAAGGGGCGGGTTGTGCAGCTTGGTCGTCAAGGGTAAGCAGGCGAGGGCGAAGATGGTGCGGGGAAGGAAGTTTGCTTTGTAGGTGTGGATATGGGCGTGTGGCGGCGGCCGCTGATTGGAGGCCGAGAGTGGGGACGGGGGCAAAGGAGGGGGCGAGGGGAAGACCGTGTGAGGAGGTGCTGAGAGGAAGTAACTCGCGGAAGCTTTACCCTGATTGGCAGAAGCGGGGATCAAAGCATGGTGATGGTGCGTGGACTGGGGAGGTGTTGAAACGAGATGACGAGCCAAGGGCGGGGGCGGGGGCCGGAGTCGATAGCAAAAGGGCAGGCGGTGATTGTTGGCGGTCAGGGGGGGCGGGGGGTTGAGGCGATGTTGCGCTGGCAGGAGTGTACG
>BOPP01000058.1:3406949-3430561 GCA_017312745.1 Gryllus bimaculatus | reverse complement strand
CCACCTACAAAATTATTTTCCTTTTTTTTATTTTTTTTATATAGATTTACGAAAATCTCTGCGCCAGTCATTATTCGGAAATGCTTCGAACATTCCGTTTCCTTTCTTCTAGCCTTTGGCATTTAAAATTTGCAATTCCTCTCTCAGAAAGGTTCTCTAGTACGTATCTATTACTGAGCATCGAAACTGTATTGGTGTAACGTTAAACATGTGTATATCATTGGGGGACAAGAGAAATGATGCATAAAAAATTTGTCATTTTGTAGAAGGAAGATTATTTTCCTGGAATGGAACACCATTTATTTTGGGCTCAAATTGTTTTTATTGCCGCCACAACAGTCTGATTAATTAACTTTTAAAAATAATTAAATAACACACTCACACGTCTTTCTCTTTTTATTAAAAAGATGACGATTTTTCTGAGGTTGCTTGTGCACCGATCATACAGCAGCAGGTTTTACCTTCACTACAGAATAATTTCCCGATTTTAACCCGATGTGACAGCATGATGAAATCCTTTACGGACTCCTCCGTTGAATTTTTTATTTATGTTGAAAAACCGTTGAAATGCTAAAACAAATGTCCGGTGAAATGCTAAAACAAATGTCAATGTACATTACGTATACCAAACAGCTCATTTTGTCTTTTCATGGTAATTTATAGGGAAGTTCTTTAAGCTACTCAATCTTGCACACAATGAAAAAAAGTTGAATAAGTGGTCACCCAGAATAAACTTCGGGGTATTCATTAAAAACTTCTCTTTCAATGATAAAATATTGTATTTTAAGCTCTATAAGATTCCCAAAACGCAAGAGAATTAACATTTAGATATTTCTTTAGTAGTGACGACGTTTAGATGTACAGAAAAAATTACTAGAACAGCAGTATATTCAAGACAGACTTCAGTGAATTGACGCTGTTCGAAATAATTAATTTCTTCCGGATTTAATCAGTATAAAAAACAACGTGCCGTGTAGAAACCAGTTGCTTTTCATTTAATGAATGAAAATACATTTTAGACATTCTTGGAAATTTTAATTTTCTTTGGAATTCTTTCGAATTTTTACCTGCCTCCATCATGCGCGTGCCCTAATCTCTTATTCACCTCCGCTCAAACTAAAAGCGTCGGAACGTAAGCCTCGATTTTCTTCGGCAAATTCTCACATTCCTCCATTTTCCTCGCATTATTCCCGTTATGCCCTCGACCCGCGCCTTTTCGTCTCTTCTGTGAAGCAGCGAGGGTCTTCGGGAATCTGGGTTGAGGGATAACGCGAGCGAAGCCTTCGTTACGAGAATTCATCTCGCGACTGGAGATAACTTTCTCGACGCCCGCGCGCTCGCGCGGCTGTTTGCGGAATTGAAGGGGACACTTACAGCGATCAAGGGGCGTTAATGAGGCATCTCGGCGGCCCGTCGCGACGGCCCCGGGGCCAGCGGGAGCAAGCGGAGGAGAGAAAAGCAACGGAGCGAGTTTTAAATTTCTCAATTGTGGCGGATATTTCGCGTTTGCCGTCCATTTTCTCTCTAAGGACGAGGTAGTTAAAATTCGCACTTCTTTTTTTTCTTTGAGAAGCGGGAAATGTTCAGACTTCCGGCGACATTCCTTTGCAGGGGTGAATTTCCTCTGAGAGAGCGGCTTCTGGAACGTGATTGGAGAATATTTTTTGTGATGAAAATTATTTGATGATGGATGTTATTTCCACTTTCATAAATTTTTACGTAGAAATTTGAACGCATCGCTTACAACTTTCATTATCATTTTTATTTCACTTTTTGAAAGCATCTGTTAGTTCTTACTCACTTCTTGACTAGTTCATACTTCCTTCTTGACTCTGCATCTTTGTGTCATTGATTTTGTGATGGTTATTCAAAATTCATGTATATCCTCGAGACTACTTCTACATTTTTACAAATATTAAATATCAGCATACGTATTTCCTTCTTATTAAATATTTATTTTCATTTTCCTTTAATTATTCCCTCTTAACTCTCTCTGTAGGTCTCACTTTCTTTCACTTACAAACTCCTCAATGTTAATTACTTCACTTTATTTGCTATTCCGCCCACTTGTCTGTGACTTGTTCATGTTTATTTCCTTTTCTTCCACGAATCTCATAATCTGCTTACAGCCGGGTAAGACTGTTACATGATGTAAATGATAATAAAATTTCTCTCAATAATTTTCCGATTCAATGGCAATAAACTGGAGTTGTCTGCGTGCATTAACTTCTTTCTTGTCAAAAACGCTCGATTAAGCTCTTACTAACGGTGAAGAGGTTTTCGGTACTCAAAATAATGAGCTAATTCTTCTAAACAAACTTGCTTTGATAAAGAAAAGTTCATTTAATAGAAGTTACCATCTAAATTAATATCGTATTTACTGTTTTCATTCAGGAGTAAACTTTTCTTCAATTTAGGTTCATTTGGGCTAAACTGATTACATAAATTGCGGAATAATTAATCTCCCAAGAAGTTCACAGAAATATAATTTTTTATACAATTATGAATAAAATTCCGAACAAATTCCTGATAACCATTTCCAGTTTCGTGAATGACAATGCATTCTTCATTATTCCTATTTTTATAGCATTGATTAAAGTAATGGGGTACTGTAATATCAAAATTACGGAGAAGGTAAAACAGTTTATTTCACAAATGCAATTTTTTTCACTTTTCAAAATACTCCCCAACAACTTCAATTAAATATAGTAACACTAATACAGCCTAGAAAAATTAAAACAATCAATTTATTTATGTCTGCAACAAATAAATCATTGTCTTGAGAAAGAAGCCCATTTAAGCTAAACGATTTAACACAATTTCGAAAGTCGGGCTGCTGGTGATAACGTAGAATAGCCAGGTTTTGAAACGCCACACTTTTTCGTGATAAATGTCTAAAAAGAGCCCAAAAAGCTTCTTTTTAGCGCGTCTTCGACTTCGTAAACTTTAACTTAGCATTAAATTTGTTACCATGTAGCGCTTCCTTATGTTGACCAAATTAGTTGAAATCAAACTTAGGGCCGTATGCAGGAACCTTAGCGCTGATTCCTTTGTTTCCGCTAAGCAATTGCAATGTCCAATTGCCTGGCAGTGATAGGACAGTTATTTTGAGACCATCTCGCACATCATTTAGGGAACCTGAACTTATAAGTGATAACGTAATGGACGGTGTTAACACTAAGTTCTTAATTTCTTAGCTTCTTAGGGCTTTGATGTGAACTAAATAAAATCATTTTGGTGTCCAAAATATTAAATTATATTTTATAATAATACAAAATATAGTATAAGCTCGTTTAGTATATTCTTTATTAGGGTACTTGTATCTTTTTCTAAATTTTCTTCTATCAAAAACTCAGTAAAATTATTCAAAACCTTACAATTATAAATCAATAAAAAATCGAATTCATTAGTATTTACGTTAGAATCTTATTGATAAGTGGTAGTATATATTCTAAACAGTTTTGGACATAGGTAATTTAAGTCACTGAAGCAATACTAGAACACCTTTCATGGCAATAAAGATGATAATAATTCAATTCAATTGTTTTAGAATGTACCCTTTGTACTCGTAGCTGGGCATGCGGAAATGCAATGAGCTTTGCAATTGCCAGTTAGTATTTTTTTCAAATCATCTCTCACGGCAGCAAATTCTGTCCAGTTTACCCCTTATGTTACCATTTATATCTTATCAAAAATAACAAAACAAATTCGAATATTCAAGCGCGTACAGAATAAGGATGGTTTTCCTCCCTCCGGTGTTTGTAATTTAAGTTCTTGTTTTTATAAATAATTTTCTATGATGCACCCGGGAGTGACTATTGTATGAAAGACATGTTGACAGGAATCTTATCGATCTCCCAATTGTATGACTGTGCTGGTAATTTAGGCTTAATGCTTAACGTGTTAGTTGAATGAGAAACTCGTAAGTGAAGTTCCATTTAAATTCCTTGGCTCTTGGAGCGGTAGGAGAGGAGGCAACGACATCCAGCCGGGAGCTTCGATTTCAAAACTCGGAAGCCCCCGCCCCCACTCCTCCTTCACCAAGAGCCAAGGAATTTACATCGGAAAACGCCGTTGGATGCAGAGCGAGATGGCGAAGGCGATGCTGAATACATCGTTTTGCACCTGTCTGCTCTGAAACTGGGTCGATCTCCACCTTGACAGTGCCCGCTAGCGGAAAAGGCGTGGCTGAGGGGTGATTGGATGACGGGGGCTGTGCAGCTCCCCACTGCGGCGGCGGCGGTGGGGCCGGCGGCGCTGAGCCGCGCCGGGGGCGGCGCGGCGGGGGCGGCGGTGGCGGGCGGGCGGGCGGGGGCGGCGGCGCGCGGCGGCGGCCGGCGCTGGCCGGACGGCTACTCCATGCTGCACGCGCGCGCGCCTACCTGCACGCGCCACGGCGGCGGCGGCGGCTGCGGGGCGGCGGCGGCGGCCTGTGACACCCCTATCTCCCAAGAGCGAGCCCTTCTTCCTCTCGCCAGGTGAGACTTCCGCTCGGGCGGCGGGGGGGGGGGCGGCGACACTGGGGTGTCTTGTATTAAACGGCGGACGGACGGTATATTCGTGATACAGTTGCTGCGTTTTTTTTATTATTATTAAATAGCCAATTCAAAAAAGGAGTTCATTTTAATGTCGCACATTTACTTGATAATTATTTAAGATGTTACTCAGTTCTACTAGTCTCTAGTTATTTTGAAGTTGAATTATCCTTATTTTCTTTTTGAATTTGAAAGTGGTATTTATTTGCTAATTACTTTCTCTAAAAAGGAATCGTATGTTTGAAAGAATTTCATTGATTTGTATCGAGGGGATATACGGAGTATAGGAGTATTTCTCCCTAACGTGAGGTGTAATAATTGAAATTACTGTGTTCGTATTTTGTAACAATGCTCCATATTTCCCAGTAGTATTTCATAAACCTAGCGTCTGTAAAAATGTGTACGCGTGCAAATGGAGTTTTAATTAAATGAATCAAACGTGAAACCAATGCTTTTTCAATGAATTCATAACAAGAACATTCTCTAACTTAAACATTTTACACGACACAAATGAATTGTGCAATTGACTACTGTTTTACTGGAAAAAAATCATTTGATGAACTCCTTTGGAATGTCATTTCATAAAAATTTTATATACTGCACAGACTTATCTTCATAATATACGTTGTTGCAAACATTGTCCCAAAATTAAAAATATGAATCGCTTTATATTCCTTTCATTATACAAACAATCAAGTGAAGTTGAAGCCAGGTCGCGTGAAAAAGTAGCTTTCAAATTAACACATTGCAAATAATACTAAGCCACCACAAAGTCAAAAGGATAAATATTAAAAATAAGTGAAAAAATTGAACAAAATATATCACGGAGCTTGGCGTGTCACGTTTGATTTCTCATACATCGCATGACAGATTTCATCTTGTACTGTTATAAACTTGTTAATCTTTAAATACACAAAATCATAGAAAGACTTGCAGTGATAATCAGTTACGAATCGACCTTGATTTCGTATCTTGTAAAGGGCTCGAAATCGTCGCAATTCTAGTAATGGGATTTGTCAGATATTTTTTCTGTGTGTTTGAAAAAATTGAGATATTGTCTTGAACAAGCATTTAGAACGAATGTATACGTAAGGGTTCCTGGTGTTCCGTGTTCAGAACGGTAAAACAGTACACGAATACTGTTTCCAAGCCAGTGAGAATCCATGATTGTGCTAGGTGATGGTGATGAGATTATGTGTGCTGAGTGTATGAGTGTGTTTGTGATGCAGGTTTTAAAGAGGATGTGTGAAGGAAGGGAGAGAGTGGGTGAGTGTGAATCGGAAGGGAGAGAGGGTGTTGTGTGGAAGAAGGAGGAGATGGGTGTGTGTAAGAAGGGAGAGGGGTGTGTGTAAGGAAGGGAAGAGGGGGTGTGTGTAAGCGAAGGAGAGAGGTGTGTGTTGCGGAAGGGAGAAGAGGCGATGTGTGATGAAGGAAGGGAGAGAGGGGTGTGTGTGAAGCAAGGGGAGAGGGTGTGTGTGTCAAGAAGGGAGGAGTGGTGTGTGTCAGAAGGAAGGGAGAGCAGGGTGTGTTGTGGAAGAAGGAGAGGGGTGTGTGTAAGGAAGGGAGGGAGTGTGTAAGGAAAGAGAGGTGTGTGTAAGAAGGGAGGAGGGTGTGTGGCAGGAGGGAGGTGGTGTTGAAGGAAGGAAGAGGGTGTGTGTGAAGGAAGGGAGGGAGGAGAGTGGTTGTGTGTGAAGGAAGGGAGGGAGGGAGGGTAGTGGTGTGGGAAGGGAGGAGAGGGTGTGTGTGAAGGAAGGGAGGGACGGGTGTGTGTGAAGGAGGGGAGAGAGGTGTGGTGTAAGGAAGTGCGTGAAGGGAGGTGTGTGTGAGAAGGAGGGGAGGGAGTGGTGTGTGTGTTTAGGAAGGGAGTGTGGAGGTGTGTGTGAAGGAGTGGAGGGAAGGGTGTGTGTGAAGGGAAGGGAGGAGGGTGGTGTGTGAAAGGGAGGAGGGTGTGTGTGAAGGAAGGGAGGAGTGTGTGTGTGTGAAGGAAGGGGAGAAAGGGTGTGTGTGAGAAGGGCAGGAGGGTGTGTAGTGTCGCAAGTAGGAGTGTGTGTGACATGGAAGGGAGGATGTGTGGTGTGTGAAGAAGGATGGTGGGTGTGTATGTGAAGGCAGATGGAGAGAGAGATGTGTGTGTGAGGAAGGGAGAGGAGGTGTGTGTGGTGAATGGTAAGGGAGAGAGGGTGTGTGTGAAGGAGGGAGGGGAGGGTGTTGTGTGGAAGGACGGAAAGGGAGGGTGTGTGTGAAGGAAGGGAGAGAGGGTGTGTGTGAAGGAAAGGGAGAGAGGGTGTGTGTGAAGGAAGGGAGAGAGGTGTGGTGTGAAGGAAGGGAGAGAGGGGTGTGTGTGGAAGGAAGGGAGAGAGGGGTGTGTGTGAAGGAAGGGAGAGCGGTGTTGTGTGAAGGAAAGGGAGGGAGGGGTGTGTGTGAAGGAAGGGAGGGAGGGTTGTGGTGTGAAGGAAAAGGGAGGGAGGTGTGTGGAGGAAGGGAGGGAGGGTGTGTGTTGAAGGAAGGGAGGAGGGTGTTGTGGGTGAAGGAAGGCGAGGGAGGGTGTGGTGTGAAGGAAGGGAGGGGGAGGAGGGTGTGTGTGAAGGAAGGGGAGGGAGGGAGGGTGTGTGTGAGGAAGGGAGGGAGGGGAGGGTGTGTGTTGAAGGAAGGGGGAGAAGAGGGTGTGTGTGAAGGAAGGGGAGAGAGGGTGTGTGTGAAGGAAAGGGAGAGGGGTGTGGTGGTGAAGGAAGGGAGAGAGGGTGTGTGTTGAAGGAAGGGAGAGAGGGTGTTGTGTGAGGAGAAGGGAGGGTGGGTGTGCGTGTTGTGTGCGTGTGTGTGTGTGTGCGTGTGTGCGTGTGTATCGTGCGGGTGTGTGCGTGTGTGTGTGTGTGTGGTGCGTGTGTGGTGTGGTGCGCTGTGTGTGTGTTCGTGTGTGTGTGCGCGCGCGCGCGCGTGAAGGGAGGAGGCAGTGAGCGTGCGGCGTGGGCGCAGGGCTGCCGTTCGGGTCGCTGTTCGCGGGCGCGGGCGCGGAGCTGGCCGCCAAGCACTGCCGCCGGCGCAAGGCGCGCACCGTCTTCTCCGACCAGCAGCTGACGGGGCTGGAGAAGCGCTTCGAGGCGCAGCGCTACCTCTCCACGCCCGAGCGCGTCGAGCTGGCCAGCGCGCTCAACCTCTCCGAGACGCAGGTGAGTCCCAGCCACCCGCATTCTTTGGAAGGGGGAGAAGTAGCGATTTGCCGAGACTATGGCCCTCGCGAATCGTGTTGGTAGAATTAAGAACTCAGAAACGAATATTTCAACTGTAAACTTTTGATTTAATTGATTTCACAAAAACGTGATTAAATACCTTCGAATTGGAGTGAATTTGAATTTTTTGGTAGCCAATAATAAAATTATAAAAGACATAGTCGGATGTTGTGATGTCTAATGAAATACTTCAGAAATAACATTTTTTGCAGACGAAACCTACTCTCAAGCCACTGACACCGAAATATTTTCTTTTCGTGACGACTTTCATATTGCACCGAAGGATTTCGGACGTTTACTGTCGTTGTTAAATGCTTGAAGAGCAAGATGATTTGTTTTTAAATTAGGCGAGCTTCATTCATTTGGCGGGTTTGATTTACATGGTTCTGGTACCTGGTTCAACATTCTTTCAAATTTTACGAGTTTTTTCTTGCAAATGACGAGAAACATGTATTTTCGAATATTAAGTTCATCTGTAAGTAATACTAAATAGAAGTAGAGATTGAAGAAATAATAACGATTAGGTGTAAAATGCAAAATATTTTTTCCATAAATAATTTTGGAACTAATATTTAAAAGCACAATGTAATCCAAACGATTTTTTAAATATTAGATATACGCATACTGATGTAAAATAATGTCAACATTCAGCCTCTCAAATTCATGACGTACTTGATACCTCAGTGTAATTTTCAATAATAGAATGTAATTATTCGAAATCTGAATTCTTCCTTTAACAAGTAAGAAAGTTTGATTTTCAGAGTCTGATTTCAAAATTTCTTCCAGTTGGCTGTTAATAAATAATCTACAAACGTAAACGTAATCCACAAAAATACGAATCTGCTAATACGTTTAAAAGAAACTGCTTGCTCAGGTAACGCAATAATCGCCACTAATTCATATCGTAGAATTCGGATATCGGAAAGAACATTTTGTTTAAATGAGGTTGTATGAAATCATCCCAATATAAAGATACACGTATGGAACACGACACAATACACGATTTTCTGAACCCTATTAAAAAAGGCCAAAATTACAAATTCATGAACAAGAAAATCTCTCACAATTGAATTTTCTCGGTCATTTCTAATATGTAATTAGACCTTTCCTGGTATGCCTTCCCTATTTGGGAAAATGAATATTAAATTTCAGAAATCAAAAAATCATCATCATAAAAACGCTGTGATATATTACGGGCAATCTCGCAATGAACTTCAAATGCCCTTATTAGCATAAATACGACCAATTTTTCTCGTAATTGTTCTCTTCTTTCCAACCTTTCATATCGTTAATTCACAACAAATGGGGAACAAATATATAATTTGTACATCAAATGAAAGCCTACGCACTTGATTTAGTTTCCTTAAAGGCAGATTGCAATCACCACATTTTTTGTTCTGTTTCATTTTTCATGTAGCACTTTTTTCATGTTAAATTTCCGGCATCATAGCCTCGGAAAAAAGTAAATACTAAGTTAATCCTATTACTTGTTATTGTTGACTGAATGGTAAAAAGTAAAATTCCAACGTGCTCGATTAGGCATGTATATAGTTCACAATTGTAAATTTTTCACAATCCTGAAAATATTTGCAAGATAGAGGATGTTTTAATAAATTATTCAGTTAACTATATTGTTTGTTCATCAAAGTGATTATATTATATCTTGTTTCGCACTTTTTTGGTTTAGAATAATAAACAACTACCACTTGAATTGCCTGAATTGTTTTAAGAGTACTTAGGAATTATTAAAGAATGCTCGCTTTGAAATAAAGCTGTAGTTATAAAATGAGTATCATTCATTTTAATTTAAAACATTAATGGAAATGTACGAAGTATCGATTCGTTTGAATAATGAAGGTTGGAAAAAATGAATAGCTGGAAATTTGTTCAATTGAAGAAAAGATAATTAATGTCGATATTTGGCATTTTAGGGTCAGATTAATCCGACTTTAGTCAGATAGTGGTGTTGGCAGGCCTGACTCCTGATTCATTATCTAAGGGAGACGTGTGGCGAGCGTGGCGAATTCCCTTCACCGTATCTAGTATACTTGGTCTCCCTGAGCTTTTCTTTTGTCACACGGCTATAGAAACTGAGAGGCCAATTGTGGAAAACCATTGTTCAATTTTGGCCCCGACAGGGGTCAAACAAACGACAGGGGCCCGATCAAACTCGAGATCGGACCAAGGAAAGCTACACGCTGACTATGGGGCCCCCCGAGAGGCTAGGGAAGATAATAATGGGAAATAATAGTGACCTCTAATGTATTCACTTGTTTCTTAAGCGATCTGAAATTAATATCTCGATTATTAATTTCCAATATGCGCAGAAACTGAAAAAAAATTATGCAGCTTCCTTCAGAGATTACGAGTTGTCGTGAATTATAGTCACTGTAAATTCAATTACTCAGGTGGAGGTACATTTAGAATGTCTTGTCGTTTTAATCTGTAACTGAAATACGTACTACCTAAAAGATTTACTTCTAAATAGTATAGTTTATAAAGAAATTTTGTTTTATATTTGATGCTACTTCTTGACTAAAGGGTACATATTATTCTTGGTGAGTAGCTTCGTAATGATGATCGATACCGTTCACCGAAAAGGACTCCATTTCTGAACATTGTGAGGAAGCCTTAAAAATGTCTTCCGAAAGCAGGAAGCGGTTCTTTAAACCTTTGGAATTCATTTTGAAATTTCAAACAAATCTATTCAGTCCCAACTATTTTCAGACGATAATATTGTAAATAATTTTAAAGTTTGCTTAAGAATCTTACAAACAAGTAGCGAACTGGATTATTTGCACAAGGTTGCGACGAAATTTGTTTAAGAAATGTCCGGTAACAAATTAACCCATTTCTCAATTAGTAACTATTATTATTTGCTTTTAATTCTTCGTAATTGTTTTGATGTTTCTTAGAACTCAGAACTGGAAGCTAGTTTTTCTGTGTTTTAATTACAGTACTCATGACCATTCTTCTAAATGTATATCCATCGACATTCAATTTAATAAGAAATTTAATAATTAGTTGAAATAGGATGTGTTGGATTGAAACAAATTTGGAATCAAACTCTTGTCAATTGTTTACGAGCTGTCCGTGCCGCTTCTGCTCTCAAATTAGCTGCAACTTCTTCAGTGCAATTACTCGATAACCCATGAAAACGACGGCCCGTGCGGCAAAATGTGTACCCAATCCAGAATTATACATAATATCAATGATTGGCGCAGTAGCGTAAATGAGTGTGGGACCGCCCGCAAAACATTTGCCCAGGTCCCCTTTATAAAAGTGTAAAGCAAACACAAGTAGTGTTAGTATCTTAAATAATGAGAATATCCCCTAAAAATAGGCCCTCTTTTACGCGAGGTACGCCACTGAATTGCCGATCTCATTTCGTTTTCAAGAAAATCCCGACAGAACCTCCCTTTCTTTGCCTTCGGCTAGCCCACAAAAGGCGGCCCTGACCCGTGCGGTTTCCTCCCCCGTGCGGCGGCGCGGGAGTAACTTGGCGAGTGCGCGCTTGTTCGCAGGTGAGACGCTGGTTCCCACGAACCGGCGCATGAAGCACAAGAAGCAGCTGCGCAAGATGAGCGAGGAGCGGCAAGCAGGGCGCCAGCGGCAGCGGCGGCTGCGCAGCACTCGTCGCCGGCCCCGCGGGCGCCTCCGGTGAGTGCGGCCGCTCTGCGATTCGGATCGATAGGCCCAGGGATAGAAGTCTGAATGAGCAGCTCCAATGGGTTCTAGTGGCCAGTAGGTCCAATAAGACATGAGGCTCATGTGGCAGTAGGTCCAATAAAGACATGAGGTCTAGTGGCCAGTAGGCTCGCAATAAGACATGCAGGTCTAGTGGCCAGTAGTCCAATAAGACATGGGCTAGTGGCCAGTAGGTCCAATAAGACATAGGTCTGTGGCCATAGCCAATACAGACATGGTATGAGTCTAGTGCCCAATAGGACCAATAAGACATGTGCTCTAGTGCCCAATAGGTCCAATAAGACATGAGGTCTAGTGGCCAGTAGGTCCAATAAGACATGAGGTCTAGTGCCAATAGGCCAATAAGACATGGTCTAGTGCCCAATAGGTCAATAAGGCATGAGGTCTAGTGCCCAATAGGTTCAATAAGACATGATGTCTAATGGCCAATAGTCCAATAAGACATGAATGTCTAATGGCCAATAGGTCCAATAAACATGAGGTCTAATGACGGGAGCTTAGGGCACTTTATTTTACCCTGCAGCCTCTGGCTCTAGCAACGTAAAGCTCGCTGAGAAACCAGGCGCTCGTCGGAAGTTCTCAATTTCCAGGGACAGGGAAACGGCGAAACCCTGCGGGGGACATTCCCCTCAAGGAGTTTACACTCAGAACTGATGCAGACCTGTTGCTCGTAATGGCGGATCACGTTCCACGTTTCACATTGCACCCACTCCGTGAACGATGACTCCTACAGAGAACCTAGATCCAACCATTCATTATGCGGCTGATCTGAAAAATCACGTAATTCTTTCTATAGTCGAATTCATTTGCAATTCCAATTTTTTGATCAGGACAATTTTTCGTCATGTGATGTCACTTGTTTGGAAAAAGAGAGCGCAAAATAGTAATTATTTAGAACAACGATTAGAAATACTTATAAAACGTTAACAAAAACTTCTTAAACAAAGGAAATTTTTTGAGGATCAAACGGCATAATTAGTGATGGGTACTAATTTGATAATATAGAAGATGTATACGATGCGACAACGGGCTTTCGTTCGAGTGAATATTATTCACGGATATTCAAATAAAAATTATTTCATATCAGTATTAATTTTGCCAGAGGTGGCCACGTTAGTTACTGTTGTGGACTATCGCCATCATTACCGTTCCGTGTTTTAAAAAATATAATAGTACCGTGTATAGTTACATAGGTTTAACAGTTCTCCTAAGCATATTAATATTACGTATAAAACATCAATTTACTCATAAATTTAATTCCGAAAGTTCCATTTTCATATCTTTTTTATATTCCATTGTGTTGTAACTCAAGAGACAAAGACATGTTATCACTCGAAGCATATTCGAGAGAGTCCGGCCGATAATCTCGCCTACTTCACGAAAATTCTGCCTCATTAGAAAATGCATTTTAACCGCAATTACAGCCACCATTGTAAACTATGTCATTGAAAAGAAGACCCCTTAACCAAATTGCTGACTCCTTAGTGCCAGCCAATTTCTGTTTTTCCCATAATGCTTGCGTACATCTTTGACTCCACACGCCATCTCCTTCCGTCCGCCAGGGCCCACGGGGCGCCTTGCCCCGTGTGACGGGAGTCTTGAACGGTGCAGGCCGGGCAGCTGCAAGAAGGCCCCGATGTTAAACTGCCCCGCCGCAGCAAAACACGGGCCAAGTTAGCGTAAGAACGGCTTGCCATCAGGCGCCCTGTAACTCGATTAGCGTCACACTTGTGGCGCCAAGAGCGCAAGACGATTTTGCTAATGAGGCGGGAGAGCGCCCAGGCTCCTCCAAGGACGCATCGCATCCCGCATCCGCCCCCTCCCTTCCCCACTCCTATTTCTCCGCCGCCCGCCCGCCCCACTCTGCCAGCTCCCTACCTCACTCACCTCGCCCCCCGTCAGCCTTGCTTCTCCACCCCGCTCCCGTCCGCCTGCTCTCCCAACCCCGACCCGCCCGCTCTTTGCCCACCGCTCTGCCCCGCTCTGCCCGCTCTAGCCCGCTCTGCCCGCTCTGCCCGCTCTGCCCCGCTCTATGCCACGCTCTGCCCCGCTCTGCCCGCTCTGCCCCGCTCTGACCCGCTCTTGCCCGCTCGCTCCCGCTCTGCCCCCGCTCTGCCCGCTCTGCCCCGCTCGCCCGCGTCTGCCCCGCTCTGCCCCGCTCTGCCCCGCTCTGACCCGCATCTGCCGCTCTTGCCCCCGCTCTGCCCCGCTCTCGCCCCGCTCTTGCCCACGCTGCTGCCCCTCTGCCCGCTGCTGCCCCGCTCTGCCCCGCTCTGCCCGCTCTGCCCCGCTCTGCCCCGCTCTGCCCCGCTCTGCCCCGCCATCTGCCCCCGCTCCTGCCGCCTCGCTCTGCCCGCTCTGCCCCGCTCTTGCCCCGCTCTGCCCGCTCTGCCACGCTCTGCCCGCTTGCCCCCTCTGCCCGCTACTGCCCCCATCTGCCCCGTCTGCCCCGCTCTGCCCACGCTCTGCCCCAGCTCTTGCCCCGCTCTGCCCCGCTCTGCCCCCTCTGCCCCGAATCTGCCCCGCCTCTAGGCCCACAGCTCAACTGCCACGCCTCTGCCCACCGGCTCTAGCCCCAGCTACTGCCCCGCATCATAGCCCCGCCTCTTGCCCGCTCTGACCACCGCTACATGCACGCATCTTGCCCCGCTCTTAGCCCCGCTCTGCCACGACGCTACTGCACCGCTCTGCCCGCTCTAATGCCCACGCTCTGCCCCGCACTGCCCCCAGACTACATAGCCCCGCTCTGCCCACGCTCATGCCCCCGCTCTTGCCCCGCACTCTGCCCCGCTCTGCCCCAGACTACATAAGCCCCCGCTACTGCCACCAGCTCTGCCCCGCCTCTACCCACCGTATGCCCCGCCGTCTGCCCCCGCTCTGCCGCTGCTGCCCGGCTCTGCCCGCTCATGCCCCGCTATGCCGCTCTGCCCGCTCCTGCCCCGCTTGCCGCTCTTCTGCCCGCTCTGCCCCGCACTGCCCCCGTCCCGTCCCGTCACCGTCCCGCCCGCGCCCCCTACCCCAGTACCCACTCCCGCCCCGCCGCCCCGCCCCGCCCCTCCCCGCCCCGCACCCTCACGTTCCCCACTCGACCCCGCCCCGCGAATGCACCACCCTCATAATCCCCAGACCTCTACCTCCGACCACCCATTACCACCCGAATTATCCCACTCATCTCCGTCCAGACCCTGCTCAGACCCGTTCCCCGTCAAGCCTACTTCCTCCGACCTACGATCCAAGTCCCGTTTAGCCCACGATATCCATACACACGTCCAAGACCACGTCCCAGTTCCCGCCCCGCACCCACCCACTCGCACCGCCAGCGACCACGCTCCAGCCCCGCCACCGACTAGATCCACCGCCCAGCTCGCCTCCTCCATATCAACCCAACACCCTCTCCACGATCCCGTCCCCGCTCGCTCCCACCTCACCCCTCAATCGACACCATCTCGCCCTCCCTCCTCACCCCGCATCACCCTGTGCCCCTCCCCCCACCGTACTCCTCACCGCCTTTCCACGCCGCTCCCTCGCCCGACGCCGGTGCGTCGTTAAATCACATTAAATTGTTCCCAGTTCCGGTACTTTTGCTGGCAGTTACATCTTTACCTCTCGCGGCAACGTCTCGGCCTTCTGCACCGAGAGTGGAGGGGCGGCCCGCGCGCGCCTTTTGACCTATTGCGGGAAGCGGCGCCCTGCACACGCACTCGATGGCCGACGACTCGGACACGTTTTTGACTTTCGTGGGAAATGCTGAAAAAGAAAACAGATTTGCAAAATTAGGTACACAGTTTGGTCCATCGGCTGAGATTCTTGTAATATTATTTTCTTACTGCATATTATTTTCTCATTTTTACGTTAAAAATGGTTCTTGTTATCTAATATAATCAGATGTACGTTTTGTGTGAAGAGAAATGTACTCACGTCATAGTGAACTCTCACTCCTGAAAGTTGTAGTGTAATATATAATATTAAGGTTTCTTTTTTGTAGCATTCATTAATGACAAGATGCTGCTAAAATTTGTTTCCTTCACATTACACTTCTTGTTCAAACTATAACTTCTAAAGAATGATGAAAATTATAATTGTAACAATGTTAACACATAGCGCTTTACTCCCTAAAGAAGATCGCAGAATGGCGACCGAAACGTCGGCACCTTCGCCATGTACCCGGACAGACGTCACCCGGACAGCCTAGTAAATACAGACTCCGGCCGCGGAAGCCTACGTTCTCACCAGATGTTCGTGTTTGCTCGGACCAGGACCAAGCAAAACTGTCATGTGCCCCTTGTTTGTGTGGGCCTCTTTACTCGAAAACACCTTTTGAGGTTCAAAGTTACGATTTCAGAAAAATGTTCAAATGGGTTCAGAATCTCATGACACATTTTTATATCACTACTCGAATTTGGAGCTTTCAATTTCACATAAAGGGGGACGCACACCCGTTCAGGATCCTAAACAGTTTTGCCCGTTCCGTTCTTCCTGTACAAAGAAAGCGAGTATCTGCGTTCACACCCCGACGGGTGAAATTTTCAGAAGCGAAATCTTTAGATTTAATTTTTTTCGGGATACGTGATTGTAATTCCCCGCAGTTTGAAGTTAGGTGTCTGTGACAGTTGGTTTAATTGAGCGACTTCGCCAAAAGCCTAGAGCACAAATCGCAATGCGTCAGTTGACCACTGCGTTGTCACCTGATAGCACCAAACGCACTCACCAGCTTAGGTGGCGTCAATGAATGTCATAGCTGTACCTCGCGCCGGGAGGAGTTAGGGTTGCATTCCGACAGTGGCAGATTTTTCGACACTAGCTACTCCATTAGGACGAATTTAGCCGCTATCTAGAGGAGAAGTCTAGCATCCAGCTGCTTTAATCGGTAGTTTTCTGTGGTTTCTCCGATCAATATCAGGCGATAGTCTGAGCGATACAAACCGGCCATGGACCGCGCGCGATCTTTTCTTCTTTTATCATATCCTCTCCTCAACCCGTACACACACACACACACACGCACACACACACACTTCATACTACCACACGTGTAGGGAGATCATTCGTTATATTGGAGATGGCCCCGGCTGGTGCAATGCTCCGTTGGTGGGAGATGCAAGATTGGAGAAACTCCCGCTAACCGACGTGTAGTTCGGCGCCGAAACTCGTCATCCAGCTGGGGAAGATCAACGCTGCCTCCCACGACAATAATTCACCACACTTACGGGACTAATGGCCTTAGCAGTTGCCGCGCCCGGATACACTAATAATCATGTGGGTGATATGGGCTGTCCGGGTGACGCTGCGTCTAAGGCTGAGTTGCCGACGTTTCGACCATCTTGTCGTGGTCTTCCTCAGGGCTGGTATGCGCCGTGGTGGTCAGCGCTCGGGAGTATATTCATGTCTAGGCCGACAGCCCAGATCACCCACATGGCTCTGGCCGCGGAAGCTTACGACTACACTAATAATCAATCAACTATCCAAACGCACTCGCATACTCTCAATCACTCGTCTGTGCCCATCACTCTGTTTCGAGTACGGTCCGTTTCAGGTAGCTACACACCCTCTCCCAGACAAAGGCGACCCAGAAAACCGAGCAAAGGAATATGCCGGGAAACACTCAAGGCAGTTAGACGCCGCTGAATTGCGATTACGAAACACACTGTAAAATATTATTTACGAAATGAGATGAGGTAAAGTCTAGCCTAGATTATTCCCGGCACAAAGAGGAGTACTGAGTGCACAATTATAAGTGCTCAAATATTTTGAGAGTTGGGTGGAAACGAAAAAAACATACCATTCTTGATCCACACCAATCACATTTCCACATTCATCGTTTGCCCTCTCGAATAACAGACGGGCAAAAAGCGCACTTGTAGCCGCTTTCAGGACCCGGATAAACATTATCCGCACATATGCGTCCTGATATAATTACCGCCCATCCCGAGCCTCTGGGAGTCTTCAAGATATTCATTGAAATATTTTCATTGCACAATTCGCAAATCGCAAAACCACGTTGGCATTTCACCTGCCCCCTGGGTGCGACAGGAAGGAGGGTGGGGGTGGGGAGGCATGGCGTTGCGAAGACGGCCCGTGAAGCCTCAGGAGCTGCGCCATCTTCGCCTTCTCCGCGACCGCAAACTCAATTCCCCTCAAGGCGCCGGCGGCGGCGGGGGCGGCGGCGGGGGCGAAGGGAAATCGCACAGGAAGGGGATAGAGCCAGGTACTCAACAGCACATTTGCGCCAAATGAACGTTAATTTGTTACGAAATTCGAACGTAATACAAGAAAAAACTATCTGGTGAATTATTTCATAACTTAAACACGACTTGAGATTAGTGTGGATCGCATACCACATCATTCCCAAACAACAATTGTCCAGTCCAAGAACTCAAAATCTAAAAAAATCATTCTCCTACCAGCTATGAACGTACCTGAAAAATAAACAAGAGGGATAGTCAAGCAAATTTCAACATTTATCCAATCATGTTTGTACAAATTTGACAGTAGAAATGTTCGTGAAATTTCTTCGAAATATATTTATTTCAACAAATATTTTAAACGATTTTTATTTTGTCATGTAATTTACGTGTCTTAATTTTCCCAGAAATCTGTTCTTCAAAACTCATCACTTACTACAACGATCAATATTGAAACTGGTTATGTAGATTATGGTTGACTGTTGATGAATCTCTTACGTTTTTATAAGAAAATTAGCAAGTTATTTCTTGACTATAACACATGCCATTACATATACACTACGTATCTTTGAAGCGAAAATCGAAGATCTAAGTAAGAACTTTCTTCTTGTAATGACATAAAGGAATGTAATGTGATTGATTCATTACATCTGTTGGATGCTTTACTTATTTACAATTTGTTAATGATTTAATACAATTGCGTTCATTCCGGTAAAATTGTATGGGGTAGAGGTTCAGGTATTGGTAGAATCACGTAAATCTGTTGATAGAATAATTTGTCCTGAAAAATGTTAAACAAATGGATAATTAAATTTAAAATGAGTTCATGTGAATGTTATTCATTATCAGTGATTATGCAATTTTCGTTACCAACAATTATAATAATTATTTTTATAAACGTTTAATGAAAGCCAATTGAGCAGTACTTTTAATTTAATTCTGTAAATTAGTGCTGAAACAACGCATTGAACGTGAAAACAAGTAACTGAAATAAATTATTAGTCTTTTTTTGTCGAAGTTTCAGAAACACTTTTGCAGAAATCACAATTACAATCATGTAAGAAATAAAAGTATTCACTATTGAGAAAAGAAGTTACAAACCAAATTAATTTTAGAATTAAAATATTCCATATACTATCCAGATTTGAAGAAAATTGAAACCTAAAAAAATATAAAATAAGTAAAAGTATAATTACTGTATTTATAAAATGCGTTAGAGTTGACAACGGGAGTAAATGCCTTATGTTGCTCGTGCGGTAAAATTTTGATTGACTGTTTTGACTCTTTCATAACCAGCGACTGTTACTGCGCAATTTCCCCCATTCGTTGCACAATGTAGTGTCGCTACGCGTTCGGTATCTGTGACAGTTGATGATTCTTGAACACTTTTGCACAAGACGGGCAGGGAACAAATGGCGTGGCATGAGTTGACCGCTTTGCAGTACTCAATGCACTTGTATCCGCTTAGCCACTGCGGAGGTGGGCGGGGAGAAAACTATCTTGAAAGGGGACGCTTCCCCTATTCCCCATGAGACAAGTTTTACCTTTAACTTACCTTTTACTTCGCTGTACATTTGAAATTTTGGGGCTCGAAACAAAGTGCAAACTTTAAACATTTTAAAACCCTTAGAAATCCTTGGAATCCTAAGGAACAGTATTTTCGTCTGTACCCATTGTTCAGACAAAGTTGATAGCCTGGAATTATGAACTATGAGGCAATAAAATGATAATGTACGGCGAAGGGACAATCAGAAATGCGAACAGCCTTCACAGGGTTCGAACCTGCAGCCTCCTCAGCGCAGACGGCGATGACGCAACCACCCGCGCCATGGGTACCGGCCTCCGCTCTTTTATTTATTTTTATACTCTTATTTATTTTATTTTGTATTTATTTAACTTCTCTTTTGGGGGAGGGAGGTTGCGAATTGGCCGTCTAGACCACGCGGACATACACCTGCACTTACCAAGGATCAGAAACATTTGTCATCATGGCAAATGTATGCATTAACATCATGGCGAATGTATGTGACTCAGAGGTTCAGCAATATGCTGAATTTTTATCCCCCAGGATTGCAAGTCGTAGAGAGATGAAAGACGGAAAGAAGATGATGATGATGATGATGGTGATGATGATGATGATGAAGGAAGGCTTGAAGGCACACACATACAGACGTACACAAACACACCCATGCCCGAGGTGGGAGTCGAGCCCGCGTTCCTTCAGTCAGAGATCGCCACGGCACTAGTCTTAACGATCTCGGCTATACAAATCGGCATTTAACCTTATTTTATTTATACATTTATTTATACATTTATTTATTTATATATTTATTTATTTAACGTCTCGTCGATTTATTTAACTCCACTTTGCGTGGCCGGGAGCAAGTGGTGTCCTTCTCCTCCCCTCCCCTGCTGCGCTGGGCGGGGCGCGGCGCGGCGGGGGCGCGCCGGCGGCGGCGCGTGGGCGCCGCCGCAGGGCCGGGCCCGGGGCGCGCGCGGGCTGCTGCCTTTCGCCCACGATGTCGCATCTCGGCCTCTCGTCGCTGTTCAGACACGAATGCGCGGCCGGCCGGGCCGCCCCCGACGAGAAGTCCACGGGCGCGTCTGCTTGCAACAAATGCGGCGTGTCTGAAAGAAGGGCCAGAGGAGAGAGAAGACACCACTTCGCCCGGCCACGCAAAGCTGCATATGGAGTTAAATGAATTACGAGATGAATAAATAAATAAATTTCAATAAATAAATTCAATAAAAAATAAAATTCAATAAATAAACAAATTCAATAAATAAACAAAATTTCAAAAATAAAACAAAATTCAATAAATAAAACAAAATTCATAAATAAACCAAAATATCAATAAATAAACAAAATTCCAATAAATAAACAAAATTCAATAAATAAACTAAAATTCAAGTAATAAACAAAATTCAATAAATAAAAAAAAATTCAATTTAATAAACAAAATTCAATAAATAAAATAAAATGAAGTAAATAAAATTAAATAAGGTTAAAAATGCCGATTCCATAGCCGAGAGCGTCACACATTCTCCCGTGCGATTCGACGGAAGCGATCGTTATTCAGTCCCTCCTCGGCATGCGGTCACGTGGCGTTGCGTGCTGCGTGTGCGTGTGCTGACGGGCGTTGCGGTGTGTGTGTTGCTTCTTCCAACCTTCCTTCATTCATCATCTTTCCATCTTCCATCCCTCTCACGACTGCAATTTCTGAGGGATAAAAAAATTGCATCGATATATTTCTCAGCCTTCAAAAGAATGAGTCGACCATACATTTGCCATGGATAAATGTTTCTGAGCCTTGTAAATGGCAGGTATGCCGCGTCTAGACGCCAATTCTCAAACCTCCCTCCCCAAAAGACAGTCCAGTTAAATCTAAATAAAAAATAAAAAAATAAGGGTAAAAAAATAAAGAAAAGAGCGGAGACTGGTACCAGGCGCGGTGTTGCTCATCGCCGTCGCGCTGCAGAGCTGCAGGTTCGAAACCCTGTGGAAGGCTGTTCGCATTCTGATTTCCCTTCGCCTTACATTATTCATTTTATTGCCTCATAGTTCATTAACTTCCAGAGCTATCAACTTTTGTCTGAACAAGGTGTACAGACAAAATAACTGTTCCTTAGGATTCCAAGGATTTCTAAGCGTTTAAAATGTTTAAAGTTGCACTTGTTTCGAGCCCCCCAAAATTCAAAAATTACAGCGAAAGAAAAAGGTAAAGTTAAAGGGTAAAAACTTGTCTCATGGAATAGGAAGCTCCCCTTTCAAGCCATAGTTTTCTCCCCCGCCCACCCTCCGCCATGCTAAGCGGATACCAAGTGCATTGAGTCACTGCAATAGCGTCAACTCATCCACGCCATTTTTCCTGCCCGTCTTGTGCAAAAGATGTTTCAAGAATCATCAACTGTCACAGATACCGAAACGCGTAGCGACACTACATTGCAGCAACGAAGTGCAAAATTGCGCAGTGACAGCCCCACTGTTTATGAAAGAGTCAAAGCCAGTCAATCAAAATTTTACCGTACGAGCAAACAGATGCATTTACTCCCATTTGTCAACTCTAATCTTTATATAATACCGTAATTATACTTTTACTTTTTATTATAATTTTTTAGGTCTTCCAATTTTCTTCAAATCTAGATAATATGGAATATTTATATTCAAAAATTAATTGTTTTTTGTAACTTCTTTCCTCAATAGGAAATACTTTTATTTCTTACATGATTCGTAATATGATTTCTGCAAAAGTGTTTCTAGAAACTTCGACAAAAAAAAGACTAATTAATTATTTCAGTTACTGGTTTTCACGTTCAATGCGTTTTTCAGCCACTTTTAATTTACAGAATTAAATTAAAAGTACGCCTCAATTGCTTTCAAAATAAACGTTTAAAAAATAATTTTAATAATGCTTGGCTATACAAAATTGCATAATCACTGATAATGAATACATTTCACATGAACTCAAAATTTAAATTTATTATCCATTTGTTAAATTTTCAGACAAATTATTTCTAATCACACAGATTTGAGTGATTCTACCAATACCTAACCTCTACCCCATACAATGATTTACCCAGAAATGAACGCAATGTATTAAATCATTAACAAATTGTAAAATAAGTAAAGCATCCAACAATTAATGAATCAAATCACATTACATTCCTTATGTCATTACAAAGAAGAATGGTTTCTCACTTAGATCTTCGAATTTTCGCTTCAAAGATACGTATGTATATAATGGCATGTGTTATCATCAAGAACTTACTTGCTACTTTTCTTAAAACACGTAGAGATTCATCAACAGCTCACCTCTAATAATCACATAACCAGTTTCAATATTGATCGTTAAAGTAAAGTGATGATTTGAGACAGATTTCTGGGAAAATTTAAACACGTAAATTACATGGGACAAAGTAAAACGTTTAAAATATTTTTAAATAAATATATTTCGAAGAAATTTCACGAACATATCTACTGCCAAATTTTGTACAATACATAATTGGATAAATGATGAATTTGCTAAACTATCCCTGTCTGTTATTTTCAGTACGTTCAAGCTGGTAGGAGAGGAGAGAATGATTTTTTTTTTTAAATTGAGTTCTTATGACTGGACAATTCTTTGTTAGAATGATCTGTGTTGCGATCCCACACTAATCTATCAAGTCGTGATTAATTATGAAACAAATTCTCCACCAGATAGTTTTTTCTTATTACTTCGAATTTCGTAACAAATTAACCTTCAGTTGGCGCAAATTGCTGTATGATACCCGCCCTCTATCCCCTTTCCCGTGCATTTCCTTCGCCACCGCCCCGCCGCCCCCGCCGCCGCCCCCGCCGCCGCCGGCGCCTTGTGCGATAATGCCAGCTTTGCGCGTCGCGAGAAGGCGAAGATGGCCCACTCCTGCAGCTTCACGCCGTCCTCGCAAACGCCATGCCTCCCCACCCCCACCCTCCTTCCTGTCGCCACCCAGGGGCCAGTGAAATGCCAACGTGTTTGCGAATTGTCAATTGGCAATGAAAATATTTCAATAATATCTTGAAGACTCCCAAGCTGGATAGGCGTAATATATCAGGACGCATATTTGCGGATAATGTTTATCCGGCTCTGAAACCGGCTACAAGGTGCGATGTTTCCCGATCTTTTATTCGAAGAGGGCAAACGATGAATGTGGAATGCTGATTGTTGTGGCATCAAGAATGCCTATTTATTTTTTCGTTCCACCCAACTCTCCAAAAATGAGCACTTATAATTGGCACTCAGACTCCTCTTTGTCCGGGAATAATCTAGGCTTAACTTTACCTCATCTCATTTCTAAATAATATTTTTTTACAGGTGTTTTCGTAATCGCAATGTGTCAGCGGGCTTCTAATTGGCCTTTGAGTTTTGTTTTCCCGGCATATTCCTTTCTCGCGTTTTCTGGTCGCCTTGTGTCTGGAGAGGAATCCTCTCCTCTCGCTC